>JAPZDV010000011.1:1633332-1643763 GCA_029814665.1 Acanthurus lineatus | reverse complement strand
GTGATGTCCTCTCCATCTACAATAAAGTTTGATGGTAGAATATGTATTTAGTGTGTTCATCCATGACAAATCTATTGAGCCACACACACATTCATTTCTCTCCCATCAAGAGCCTCATTAGCCCAGAAGTTAATGCATTCACAAGATGTTGCTCTGCTATTGCTACTGCTGTCTCTGTGATGAGGATGTATGTCTGACTTCTTAATCATCCAGACTCTGGATTTCCATATACCTTTTTATGTAAAAGAAATTCAATATGAGAAAGGTGGAATGAATACACTATTGTATTTACACACAACAGACTGACACTGATATTGTGGTTCTCAGGGTTACCTTTTTTATACTAAGATGAGTAAGACACAAGAAAACATAAAGCACACTATCTGTGTAGTGACTGACACAGGTTATTGCAGTTAAGTAAAGTCAAGATCTTATTTGACCACATTTACGTGTTGTTAGTAATCTGCTGTCATTGAGAGTTACCTCTCATTTATACATTTTTCTGAATAAGAGCCACCAGCCATGTTCACATAACTGACCTTTGCTCTCTTCATGATTCTGTATATAATGTGTGTCTTTTTTCCTAGTGACAGATTGATTGATATATATTGAATGCCATATGGAGCAATGTTGCAGAGAAAGTTCAAACTGACCCAGAGCTGTGTTGACCTTTGTTATGGCAGCCACTGGTCAAGATTGTAATCAAAGATGGAGGATAAATTCTTAGCCTGTCTATGAAACAACAAATAATTATATTATTAGGCCAAAACTAAAACACATTTGCTTGGTGGAATTTTAGCCTTCAGAATCAGGGTAGTTTACACAGACACTTTTTGTCTGTGGTGAGCTTGATCCCTCATTCCTTAACAGACAGTGATGGATTATAAAACTTGCAAATAAATAGTTGCTCTTTGCTGATGGCTCATAACCCAGCAAAGACCAACATGCAGCGCAAGTGAGTTTTTTCCAGTATAAAAGAACTAAAGCTGGGGTTAGCATGGCCCAAAGGTGAAAAAATGATGAGTTCTTAAATTCAAAACATATTTCCCTTTCAGCGGCAAGTGTGAAAATGCTGAAATTGTGACTGTACATAGAGCATTGGATTTAAATATACTTAATATACTTTCTAGCTAGCTGTCAGCATCTCAATTTATTTCCAGGCTTTTTGCCCTCTGATATTTTTTCTGATGGTATCCAGGGTTGCTTTGATGCTGGTTACAGCATTATTTTTTAACATTCTAATCCATAAATCATCTACATCTTACAACTTTTTGCTGTTGAGTTTACAGCTAAGATTATTATTTCTTTTTAAGTTTAGGTGCTGTAAAAAAGCCTTAAACAACTCTTCAAAACAGTTGCTGTCAACAGTTTTTATTAGAGCCTCTTTTCCTGGAGAAATATTCCCAAATTAATTTTGTGACAGTGTCCTGCCTTTATTTTTTTATTATTTGAATTTGAGAACTTTGCACGTCCACCCTATTAGGACTTGGTAGACTAATTTATAATAAATTTAATCTAATGTACCTGTAACTGTAGCTAGTAAGTGGTATGTGCAGCCCATAGCTATTTCAATTTCAAAATGTTTCAAAGATTGAAATGACACCTGACTTCCAACCAGCATGCATTGATGAGATGGGGTGAGATAAAACACATTAGAGTAAATCTGAGTTGCATCCCTTACATAAAGATGAGTTCATTCTTATTTTAATCGACTTCTTGGTCTCCCACTTCACTGTACCTGTAAACATAGCTGCGGCTCCGAGGCGAATTGCGAAGCGGGACCCTCCAGTTGGGGCCCAGTGTTGCATACATGCGACCCCTGTTTGTCACACATTGTTACAGTCAGTCTAAGGGGCTCATGGAATTTGCCTTTCAGTTAGCAGATCTGTTCAGTGAATCTCATGTGATCATAAAAGTTTAAAACAAAGCCAACTCAAACCATTTATTTCAACAGAAACCATTCTGAGACCAAACTGTTTTTAATCTGCCAATCATAGATATGAATTATTAAACAAAAAAGAGAGTTAAATATTAGTAAAAACATTTGAATCTTATTTTTGGGACAAACATAGATACAAAGTATGATTAACTTGATGTAGGATGCTGGCAACATTCAAATATGCATAATGAATACTCTGTGGGTACAGGTAAAAATTAGTGGCACATAGGTAGTCAAATATGACTAAGACATATTCGGATAAAGCTTCAAGAATAAGTCTTTTGATATTCTTTATTTTCTTATAGTCAACAAACTTCATGCGTAAACACAAAACCAGGGAATGTATCTATTAGCAAGAACTGTGTGCAAAGTCTGATGTATCCAATTCCTACAATACAATAAACAGAACAATAATGAAATTGCAAGACAGTTTCATAATTGTTCAGAAACACGTATAAGGGTCACTATCATACACATACACGCACACAGACACACAACACACAACACACAACACACAAGACACACAAGACACACAAGACACACAAGACACCAGACACAGGACACTTTTTGTATGGGATTTGTTGACAATAAGAGAAATATTAACCACTGACACCCTTATTTTGAAAAGAAACATATGGATTTTTAAAATTTTTTGGACTGGTAGATTTATTTTAAAAATGTTAAAAGTGTGGTCTTGGCCTGTTAAGAAAATAGTTTAAGAAAAAACTTTATTGCTATGAGCATACTTCATTGTTTTTTCAAAGTGAACATTTAAGGATTAAATGATTAAATGTCATACTGATATATATATTATACATTATGTGATGACTGGCACTCACCTCTCCATTCCAGGAGACAGCTCCTCCCCAAAAGAGCTTTCACTGCTGCCTGTTAGGAAAAAAACAAATAAAGCCTGTTTTTAAATTTGGTTTCCAGTTAATATAAAAAGTTAATCAGACATTTATAAATACAGCGTCAGCAGAAACTGGTAAATAGAGAAGAGGTGTCATGTATTTGTCATTACAGGTGAATTCTGGAAATTTAAAACCTGGGTTCTATTTTTCATATTTATGTTGGCAAATAATTAGTGCTTACCAAAGTTCTGTAATTGTTTAAGCAAAAAAACTCAAGCAAGATGCGACATTGTGAAGTGACTGGAGTATGAACCTTTTGGGTTAGTTACTACGACAGTCATAACTTAATTCATAAAAAACTTTTTCTGCAGCTACATAATCTGACCAATCTCTAAAGATATAGACCTTTTATGTTAAATCCTCTTGGTTTACTTGGAAACACAAGTGTTGCTCAGTGAAGAGTCTTGCTCTGAAATCCTGTGAGGCTTGCAGGATTCTACTCAGATTTTACTCTTAAGCAATCTAATGGAAACAATTGGTGAGTACTAGTCATTTGCACACCAGTAAAAGCAAAATAGGTTTATACAAACCCAATGATAGACCGTTGGACACAGATGTGCTGAGTGGATCATTTCTGACTGGACTCTGAGACTCTAAGAAGCTGTCATCCAGCAGGTGTCGTGCTTTTTCTATGGGAAATGTAGCACTCCTGCTCTCTGACATGCCATACTGACACATCATACTGTGGACAGAGATCAACCATTATACAAGCAAAACATACAGACGGTGGTTTAAAGCATTTAAAATTCATTTCACACTCATTAGGCTGTTTTTTTTTTTTGTTTTTTTTTTTTTTTTTTACAAATGCTCATATTCATTTTTTCCAACCTGAGTCCATTTTTCCTATTAGGTAATGGGTAAGATCTGAGAACATACAGATTTTACACAGACACAATGGAGTCATTACAGTCAGCAAAAAAGCACTCACACTGACTGATTATAAACCATAGATAACAAGCATAACCACAGAATGTCAAGAATTCATTTAGAGGTGATCTTTATTGTTACCAGATATAAAGCAGTATGTATTAGAAATAATGACTTGAACTACAGAAAATGTAGGAGCATGGTGAATGGAGCTCAGAGACTGAAAAGTATTTACTTCCTATCAGCACATTTACTCAAGTACTGTACTTAAGTGACAATTTGAGAAATCTTTACTAAACTATTTACATTTCATGTAAATTTATACTTCTACTTGAATTCAGTCCATACAAAAGCTACTTTTCATGAGAAATGGTGTATACACCTACACAGGTGTTTTCCCATGGCTGTTCAGCCCTATACATAACTGTACGCTTTTTTGTGAGGTCATCAAAGTCTATGTACTGTAAAAAAACGAGTTATGGTAAGTAAGCAGAGGATATACCAGAACACAATCTGTTGTCACAGACTGTAACCGCCTGTCTATCTAACTACATGAGAACGAAGCAAGCAAAGTTTCTGTTATCTTAACTCTGGCTGGAGTTTTCCAAAAGATCAGTTTGCAGTGACCTTAACCTGTGTTTGGGTGTAGACAAAGTGTGCTTAAGGGTTGTTATTTAACTCTAACATTATAATTGTTAATAGAGTAAATGTGGTGAATTAATTAGCATTTATTAAAAAAAGTGATATACATATATATTTTTTATTCTGTTTTGCATAGTGTGCTTTTGTTGTACAACATTAATGAGAAATCTTTTACAACCACTTGTAATTTTTGTTTTGTTGCTTTGTGTTGCTCCTAAATGTGGATAGTATTACTGCATGACTACTAAAAGTGTTTGCTATTCTGGTGCTAGAGGTGTGCATACTTGCAAAATAGAGAGACGTTAGATAGTTACAGGCACTGCCATTATGCAGCATCTGGCATTTTCTCTGCGGCCATGCTTCAGTAATGAACTGATATGAAGACTAAAATACATGAACAACAATTTCAAACAGAAACAACAGTGTTTTTTACTTTTATTTAGAGGTTAGAGACAATCAGAGGTTACCATTCTTGTATTTGTCATGGCTGCCAATTCTGATGGACCACTTAAAGACTTCTTTATAAGCCTTTGCTTTTATTTAGGTATATTCAGAATTCATTTCAAACAACAATCAAAACCTAACTTTGGAAAAGGCCTCTTATACTCACTTGTTTCCAAGACTATGGCTCTTCCTGTGGTGAGAGGGAGGAGGAGTGGGAATATGAACCCCCACAGAGGCATCAGGGCAGGTGGGCCGTCGGTTATACCTCAGAGAGGCAGATACTTCTGACACACCTGAAACACATAAAAGAGGTCATCACCATTAAGTGCCACAATACTGCAGTCCTATTTAAGCTTGTATGTGTAATTACATCAAATCTGACTAATGGTTGATTATGTTTTTTAATAATATCATCATCACTCACTTCCCCTCACATTTGTTGCTCCAGGTTAATTTTCTGAGTGTTATCTAACTGTCCAATCACAGCAATAGTCATGGTCAAAAATAAAGGTTATCATAACCAGGACTATGTGGATTGGCTCTCTTCAAAATGTTTTTCCAGCAAATCCACTGGATGGAGCAAGTGAGGCAAAAAAATCAGCCTCTACATAGTAAGTATGTGAAAGTGTGATGGGTCTGCCCATTTGATCCTAACACCAGTCCAGCCAAAGCTCGGCCTTCTGGCAGCACTGCATTAGATGAATGATTTTACACAGTGTTATCATATGCATTATGTGCCAGTGGAACCTCTGAGTCACCCTTTACTTCCTCTCACTGGAAACTTAACTGGGAACTTTCAGTTAGCTAGATGTGACCAGTTTGGATCCAGCAAAGTTTGGACCCAGCACAGACCCACAGGCACCCTGTGTTCAGAAAACTCTGCTTAGAATACTTAGGTCTTGTATGAAGTTATTTTGTTGAACTAAGTACTATGAGCTTTAAGAGCCTCATAAAAAGTAAGAAATGTTGCAGTAGATAAAAGTCAAACACTGCAGATGACAAAGACAGCTGTATTTGATTGTGTTGTTGGGTGTTTTGGTAGGGAAACAAACACAGACATAATCTCACTGATGATGTATTGCGGAATTTGTTAAAATTAGTGTTTCTTTAAAACAAGAAGACAATGTTTACTCATCTTCAGTTGTGCAATGTGGTGAAGTTAGGATTAAAGGAATCTTTGTAATGTAGCAAGATAATGTGATCCATTTGGGATAGAGGCTGCCTTAATGTGCCATTTTACTATTAGCTTGTAAAGACTTATTTGACTGCCATAGCTTGCTTCCTGCAGAACTGCTCACTCAGGAAAACAGTAAGCATCATATTTACTTCAAGTATACAAGGGCTGTACTGCTCTTTCACTTTGTGACACACTCAATATATCCATTTAGCTAACAAGCTAAGGTTTATACTATGTAATGTCACAATTTAAAACACTTCATTCACGCTGTGATATTTGTTATTAAGTCAATGTCAGTAATGTGAATTGAATCTGTAAACACAACTTAAATAATTCTGGAAAAAGTGAGTTGAAATTTAACCCTAATTTTGGATTTTTTTTTTCACCTAAGAGGCCTCAAGGGTAAGAGGTGAATAGACTTAATTTTGTCATCACAGAAATGTTTAAAAATTTTAAGTTGAGTTATGTTACAAATGTTAAACCAAAACTACTTAGATTTGAAAAGAGATCTAAAAGATTAATATATGTTTAATAAACCTCGACCATATGTAACTGTTGTACTCTGAAAGACCATAGAAACACAATTGCAGATACTCCATAAGAGGGCTCACTAGATAGTTTGATGAAGAGAAATTATGCAGATTAAATGACCTTTCAGGGCACCACATCTAAACCCAAATAAATCTCTATCTTAGAACCTGGCACTGTCCTCCACCATCATCAAAATACCAGATAAGGGGAATGCTCCTCATTCTTCCAGTAGTTCCATGCACTTGGACGATTTACAACAAGAGCTGTTCTGAAGGCTAAACACTTGAAGTAAGTTTTTCTTTTGTCATCCATCTGTATTTTAGGAAACTGTTATTAATGTGTCATTTTGGTTTATTGCCTTTATGTAGCAGATATTCTGTGTGATTGATGTTAGCTCAAGCTCCTTCCAAAGCACATGTGTGTGCTTACTCAGCTACTTGAACTGCTGCTAAGACCTAACAAAACAGCTTGGATGAATTAGCCAAATCGTGGTCTGATAATTCAGTCACGAGATGCTCAGCTCCAAGTTTACAAAAATAGATGATTAAAGGAATATGATCATTCAAATTAGGTAATATTTTCAGAATGATAACACAGCTATAAAGTCACATGTAGCACCGCAAATGATTAAGTTTTCTCCCTCTTTGCACATAATTATGTATGAACAAGCTGAATACATCATGTCACGTGGGACTTCTCTGGTTTTTGTCCTTGCACATGTTCTGCTCAGTCCACTCGTGCCATCTTGCACTCACTTGTAAATGGAGAGAGTGAATAAACCAAACTCTTCTGTTTGGCACTGTGTGAAGTACATGACACTTGTTTATGCCGAATGAGCCAACAAGTTAGTGGACACAGCCAGAACAGCCTTCTCCCTTATTACATAACTGCAAAAGATCATCTGACCAGCATGAGGAGAACGCCATCCACAGATGTTGGGACTCTCCTGATCCCTTACACTCACACATCACACAAGTCAGAAAAACCACATGTTCATTCAGGACAACAGGGTCTCCATTGATATTTCCAACTGATATTCTTCTCAGTCCATTGGGTAAAAATAAAAGTAGAAATGTTGCTTTTGCTTGGGTAGAGTTTTGGATGTTTGCTTAGGCGAAATTAAACAGGAGACATTGGGGTGAGTCACTTTGTTACTAAGCTCTGAACTCTGATCTTAACTAACTAGTTACAAAGAAATATTCATCCTTCAGGACTAAGCCATAAATATGTATTTGCAGTACATCCCAAAGAACAGACACATGTTGTAGTCCTATATTCTATATAATATATACTGCAATGTACCTCTTCTTTCCCCATAAATTAAACTTCCTCCTCTTGAGCTTTAATTGGATGTTTTTCTCATTTCAACACATGAAACATTCTGATAAAGTCATACTAATTTATTACAATGGGAAATGTTTATCGCTAGACAGGCTGGTATGTCATAATGAGGAAAATATGTCTTTATAAACATACGTCATTATGGGAAAAAAGAACTTTGTGCTGATAACAAAAAGCTGAGCAGATGTTTTGTCATGATGACAGAAACCAAACACTGACCCTGAGGCGTCATGGTGTTTCTGGTCAAACATTTCCATGTAATAGCTCACACACATGCCTCCTTCACAAATGATTCAAGTTTGTCTTGTGCATTATAATGACCGCAGCACGTTACACTCTTGGCAGAGAAAGATTCTTCTGTAATTAACATGCAGTGAAATCAAAACCTTCCCTAACTGCACAATCCCCTCTGGTCTGTCCAGTGACCAGCACTTCATGAATAACACTCATTCAACACAATTACAAGAATAAGTGGTAGAGAGAAACAAACAGAGAGAGAGAGCAGACAGAATAGCAGTAACTATAGTAACCTCTACAAACAAATTTCACCATATGGCTGGCCAGCCTAAGAGACATGAGTCTATGGAAAAAGATAAATGTGTTAAGTCCCTGAGGAAGCTGCTGTGGAATGGCTGACATGTTGCTGCTGTTAGGCTGCTATTAGCCGCTAGTAGCTGCATCGTTAACTTGCTCATGGGACATTTTAGTCAACTATGAGTTCTACATCATTTAAAGCTCAATTAAATTATTAACTGGCCCAGGTTCATTTATCATCTATTTAACCAAAACCAATTTTTGGTCAGCTTGATTTCCTGATAATCATTTGCACTGCATTATAAAGCCACAACATGTCAAACTTCTTCTACACAAAGACTGTTCTATTTATTCTGTCATCAGTGGGTTTCCCTCAACTTCCAAACTGACAAGTCCTTTTAAAGTAATTTTAATTAAATAAAAACAGAAAACTAATGGAATCACACTCACAAGCCATTTACAGCTTTTGAACAGCAACCAGGTGTTTTTAGTAATTGTGAAGTTTATAGCAAACACATTTAATGACAATATAAAACTAATGAGGTTGACATGAAAACAAATGATTCAATCTCGACCAAATCAGAAAAAAAACGTATCTTTAGTATTACTTACTGAAAAATCATCGAGATACCTTTTTGTTGGTGCTTCTTTTGGGCTGCAACTGCCGGTCTAATCACAATTTTCCTTGTTTCTTTATTTTTTTATTTCTTTATTAAAAGCTGGGGTTGGAAATTCTGAAAAACGAGCAAAATTTGAAAGTAGCATCACCTTAGGGCTCCGTCCAAACGTCTAAACCCTCCCCCTGCCTTCAGATGGTCCTTCCAAAGAAAATGCAATTGCATTTTGAAAATTGCATCTGTGTTGTGTTCAGTGTGGTCACAATGCATCTCTGACCACTTCCAGTTGTGGTTAGAGGGATGAGATTACAATCTGTCCACAATGCATCTTGGATGCATTTGAACCTGTAATAATAAGTGGTCATTAACTATGTTATTGCAATCCAATCACAATCAAAGCTCATGTTAATAGAAAATGTAAAAGAGTATGAGTTTTCTCTAACAAGTCTTTTGGTTGCACACGGCTCCTTCTACCACCAACCTACTGCAAGCAGCCATGACGGGAGAGGCCTTAGGAATCCTGCTGATTGTGTTAGTGGAGTCTGCAAACTTCAAATGAAGCTCTCTCCATGTCAGTGGTTACAGTGTGTATGCCCTAAAGAGAGGTGGCTGAACACACAATCCTCCAGTATCGAAGGTTAGAATCAAGGAGTTGTGACCATTATCTCTTGGGTCTGTTTGTTAGGAAGTCAATTTGGTGGGCGGTGCATATGGGATCTTTGTAGATCCATTGGCTTTGATTACAAACTAGTGTGTTTCCAGGCTGACTGGGATCTTACTAATGTGCTGGAGAACCAGTATTTCAGTGCACTCCATCAGAATGGAGATGAGTGGCACAAGGCAGTAGTTATTTAGACTAGACATTGCAGACTTGTAGGTACAGTTGGCTGTCTCTGGGCAAAAAATTATACCCGTTGGTCTCCCTATGCATTAGGTGCACTACAGAGCTGAGAGAATGTTTAATGAGCTGTGTATACTAGTATCGGGTTGTCCATATCAGTGTCCTCTACTATTATGTGGATGAGAAGCACATGGAGATGATGCACACATCTGTTCACTGAGGGGAAAAAAATGCTTATTTTGTTTGACCTACAGTACAAAAACTCACACACATTGGGACCTATCATACACTCGAAGCAAACGCAGTGCGCCAGTGGTGCAGGTGTCATTGCTATTGTATACCCACCGCAAATGTCATTGTTGTCACAAGTGTATGATAGCAAATCCAATTGCGCCGGGTCTGTGTGCCGAGGGGCAGGAGGTCTGAGAATGAGTGAATTGAATTGAATTTTTAGGTGTGCACATGTGCGTGTGCGTGCCTGCATGCCTGCGTATGTGCATGTTTGCCTGTGCAGGCGAAAATATATTGTAGAAATAGATATGACAAAATATGGAAATGTTTGCTTTCTAAATGATTTGACTTAA
>JAPZDV010000011.1:1609773-1623386 GCA_029814665.1 Acanthurus lineatus | reverse complement strand
GTTTATAATTTGTATAATTGTCATCATTAAAAGTATTTCAAATTGGCAATTAGCAGTTCCTGATTGTACCGTACACATGAATGTACTAGCGACTATCACAGAAATACTTTGATACTTAAGAAAATTTAAAAATGGGAAGATTCTTAGGTAGCTATAAGGAGTATCATTCATTCACTTATTGCCATATACCCTGAGGGCAACATACATGTTTGTAGTATTTCAAGCAATATATCCATTAGAGATTGAGAAATGTCCCTAAAAGCCACAAATATCAACTTCATGGTACTAGAGTTAGAGTCAGAGAATTGCCAAGGATTCATCCCCTGATACCATCTTTCACAAAAATCCACTTTTAAGATATTTATACACTGACATTACCATACACAAAGTTTTGATGCAGTTATCCTCAAAAAATTAATAGAGCACTTAAAAAGCTGCATGGTGTTCTTGTCTCCCTCACTGGTGTGTGGACTGTCCCCCTGACGTACATATAGATTGCTGGTAATGGTTAAATAATATAGATTTAATATAGATGTAATATTGGATCATATTGTGATGCCCTTGTGTACTGTTTGCATTGTTAGCATTTACAGTTTCAAAAAAAGAAGGGGGTATGCGCAGAATATATAACAGGCTCAAGTCCAAATGGGTGTCCTATTTTTGTGTAAAAACAAGAGCCTCTCTCCAGAGTTTCTCTCTTCGCTCTTGAACCTTTACAACTGATGCAGCAATCATTTAGAAAGACATTTTAGTAAGGTTACTGTGTTGCAGGACAGAGTTGCAAACAGAGTTCAACATTGTTGATGACTTTGCATCGGCATAATTCTTCATAAAAATTACTGTAATTGCTCCTAAAATTAAGGCCATCAGAACAGATTGAAAACTGTTCCAAAATCAACTAGAAAGTAAGAAAAATGAATTAGTGAACATCTATTTCCAGATACCACAATCAGAGCTGAACTAGTCATCATTTTTCCATCAGACAAAGTAACTAGCTGGTGAACCAAATGGAGCATTTAGCAGCTAAATATTCTTCTCTGC
This sequence comes from Acanthurus lineatus, assembly GCA_029814665.1. NCBI lineage: Eukaryota > Metazoa > Chordata > Actinopteri > Acanthuriformes > Acanthuridae > Acanthurus > Acanthurus lineatus. The sequence continues at coordinate 1,622,345 of JAPZDV010000011.1, read as the reverse complement.
AGAGAACTAAAAGGAGTGTGGATACTGGGCATAGATTCATCAGTTGGACAAATTTTGATGAGTAAATATTTACTCCAAAACTGCCTTGACTTTGTAAGGATGTTAGATGTCAGTGTTGTGTTTACAGCTTTTCCTGCTGCCCTCAAACAACCAACAAATGCGACTCAGCTTTAAAATATTAGTTAGGCAACACTGTTTACTTTATTTCAGCTGTTTGGTTTTTTATATTTAAGCAAGAGTAATAACATGTAACAGGCAGCCTGATCAAAACAGTTTGTAGATACTGAGGTGAGCCTTATACAACTCATTGGCATCTCAGGGAAGCCTGTGTGAGGGCCACTGTCATCATTAACATTCCTGTGTTGCATTTCTGCTGATACCCTCTGAATTATTGCTCTAGACAGAACCAAGATTAGTAATAGAATAGAAATAGAAATAGTAATAGAAATGAAAAATTTATGGCCAGTGGTGTCAAACAGCCACAGTTTGTATTTGCTTAGGCTGAATCTCATTAATATCATTCAATTTCATGTATTACAGACCCATACAGTGCCACACAGGTATGACTAGGGGCCACAAGATCATACATGGGACAAGGTGAAAAAGTATTTATATATTTTTTTAAATAATAGAAAAAATAAAATAAATCCTTTTTTTCCATTAACATCAAATCATGTATGTTCTTTATTTAACATATCTCCTTAAATGTTATTTTTCCCAAAGAGGGTGTTTTGTTTGTGTTCTGCACTGTATTGTCTTGTTGAGTTCTGTGTATCTTAAAGGTCTGCCTGAGAGCAGATATGTAAACCTAGTTTTTGAAATAAATGCTGTGATATTTGGCATTGATTCATATTGTTCTTGTACCTAAACAAAGAAACAACAAATTAACACATTTACAATCTTAGAGCTTAAAATGACGTTTGAGTTGAACTGCTCAGAACTAATATTAACAACAAGGTGAGCTTGTGAATGGAGCACCAGAAAGACAAAACTTTATCTAACAAGACAAAAGCTTAAAAGCCTATCACTGGAATAAAACATGATGTGTTGGACATGCATGTATGCTGCCATAATGTAGAAAGTGTATTGTACGCAAATGTGGGCTAGTCACCTTTGGGCACATACAATAACTATACATTTATATACTGGGGGTATTTCTCCTATTTGATGAAGAAGCATCAGCAGAACAGATAAGACTGACTTAATAACAGGCTAACATAAAAAAACCCCTTGTCATATAAAACAGAGCAAGGCTCTAGCATTAAAACCCCCTAAATATTGAACATAGTTTGAAAAGGGGTTTATTACTTTCAAATTCTTTTACAGTCAAGAGCTGAAGAATGTGCTATGTCCTCCTTCAATATTACATCATCTTTTGTCAAGACTACACAACAGAACAGTACAGATCCAAACTTTCAGTAGTTTGATAAACTTCATTTATAATCAAATTAAAAATCTCTTATCATGACTCATTAATGAGTTTGTTCTATTATTTGAGTTTACTAATGCCTCACCCAAAACAGCAATTTGAACAAGGTGAGACTAAGAAATAGACAGGCAAACTATAACCAGAGCCCTGAAGTGACACTCCATACTAAAAAAAAAAAATTGGGTGCTAAATCTTAAGAGCCGTGGCAGACGGCAACCAGACTTACAAGAGGAAGATCTGAGACGCTGCCTGAGAAAGTCATCAGTGACTAATGGATGAAGGAACTCCCTGTGGAGAAAGCTAAAACCAGCTGGCTGTCGTTTTCCATGCTGCTTCCTGTGCATCGACCCCTGTCAATTCCACGCCCACCTCTGTGTTTCCATGTGTCAGACTAATGCTCATGTTGTAACCAAAGTGAATTGAGTTTCAGTACATGTCTAGGTAATGAAGCCATTTAAGTTCAAAAAAAAAAAAAAAAAAACACTGGAGAGTCCACAGTAGAGAGAGTCTCATGATGGTAACGGTTTACTACCACCCCACATTGCCAGTCACTGAGATGAGACTTACTTGAAATTATCATCCTCGACAAACTTTTGGAGTTCCTCTATGTAGCGAACTGACAACAGGTACTTCTGAACATGTGGCAAGGTCACCAAGTAATCTAAAGAAAAAAAGGTTAGGAGAAATCTCTTTACATTAAACACTGAACAAATGGTGTGTTCAGGGTTTCATTTAATCAGTAGGACTAAAAAATTCATACATTAAATTAAACATGAGAATAAAAAACAAACCAAGAATTTAAGCAATCTAACATTGACTCAGTGGAGAAAGCCCATGTCCACCAACATCCAATACATGTCTTTACTTAATATTTTAATACAAGCATCAACAAGCAAAATGTGAAGAGTTTAATTATCCAAATCAAAATTTTTTAATGTTTACATTTACTGTGTACAGATTAGGAGAGTATAACTCATACATTTTAGTTACATCGTTCTATAATAAAAGAACTAAGTTTTGTTTTTTTATCCCCTAGAAACACCAAATCAAATTTCATATTTGTTCAAATAAATATAACAACCATACCAAGAGCATTATCACTAGCAAACAGGTACTGCACTGGTTAATCATGTAGATGTTGTTGCTTGTTTCTTACCATAGTTACATGACATCTGCAGGTCGGAGATGACCCTCAGAAGGTTGTTCATCTGATTGGTCCGCTGTTCCGTCTCTATGATGCTGTCTGATGCAGGATAGGCTGAGTCGATGTAGATCATGTCCAACAAGTAGATCCCTGGAGGAGACAACATGACACAGTCATTAAATGTAACTCAAACTGACAACTGCTCTGTAACTGCTTTGACAAATGGTTTCTTGTGGACAGCCTGCAATTTAGAGAGCAAGACTAGTGATTCAGATAAAAATACACCCATTCTTAAAAAAGTATGTGCCTAGCTTTTTGAGAGATCAAGGATAGTGCACTCTTTTGGAATTGAAGGTGCTCTGCAATTTTCCTGTTAGTTGGTAAGATTTGTGTGCAGAGCTCATATTTCAATGTACTGGCTATAATTCAGCATGACTTAATACCATCAAACTCAAACTCATGGATCTAGCATTTAACGCAACCCTGTGATGAAGTGGATCCTCGGTGCTCTAATGGGTAGACCCCAAAACATCTGTGACTCTCATCATAGATACCCCTTAGACTGTGTACTCAGACCTCTACCTGTTTACTCACTACAACATCACCCAACACCATCTTCAAGTTTGCTGATGACATAAACATCATCAAGCTGATCACCAGCGGCAATCAGACGGCCTAAAGAGGAAAAGTTAGAGCCCTTACATCTTGATGTCAAGTCAACAGCCTCCATCCTAATGTCCAGGAATCAAAGGATTTTAATAAGGACAATAGAACGTAACAGAGAAAGAGACACGCCCTTTTCACCCTAAAGAGGAAATAGTCAGCAGCTTCAGGTTTCTCAGGCTTATCATCAGTTAGGATCTCACCTAGATTCACCAGGGCAACATTACTGAAAAGGTGACAAAACATCGGCTCTTCTTCCAGGACACTTTGCATCTTCTATATTACTAATGAAAGTCTGGTATCTGTTTCCAAGTCCTGCCTAATTTTGGTGTCTGTGTGTTTGCTGTGTTATGAAGTTCAGTTTTTGAATTTTCTCCTTAGTTTTAGCATTTCCTTTTATTTGCTTCCATAGTCATTTATACAATTAAATCAGCTTGTTTCATTAAAGCTTGCATTTTGTTTCTTCTACCTGCAATGTTGGTGTTTTGCTTTTGGGTCCTCATTTGAAATCCTGACACAGGAGGACGATAATGAGAGCCAGGATAAGAGTCATTAGCCCAGCGTGGACTGAAGATTGCTCCTGGCTAATGTCTGGTCACAGATAGATGGAATGAACAAAATGAACTATTGCTGGCCACACAACTGAAAATCAGAGACTCTTGTGCCTACATCTTGAACAAAAACCTGTCTTCCCCAGAAGACCCTGTATTGTTGCACATAATATACAGACTCAGTTAAGAACTAGTTTGCAACTGGTGCCATCAAACTGTTCAGACAGCACGAGGAAACATTTCCAACTAAGTGCAGCAACCATAAGACAGATAACTAGATTTATTCAAATACACTAAGATGAGTGAGTCTCAATTCATATTAACAACTTTAACAGCCTATCAAAAGTTTATCCTTGCTTTCCTTATCCTGAAATACCTTTTTATAGGGGCTTTTTGAGATAGACTGCATTACTATGCTGCTTGTGAAAATTTCCACACTTTGGATTTAGTTATAGATTAAGAATCAAATGTACAGACTGCTCGAGTCTGCTTTGTCATTAGATCTGCAACTACTGTTCTACTGTTTACCCAATGAAATATAAACAAGAAATCTGAGATTCATTAGAGAACACCATGCTTGGGTCTTCTTTCCATGCTGCATGCATTAAAGAGATGTAATTCTTCATACTGAGTCTGTTATTCTCCAGAGAATTAGCACATCTGAAATTTTAATGAGGAGAATTTCTTTCACATGCTAACTAAAATTTTTACATGAAAAGCTTGTAGCAGTAGGCTACTGTCCTTGCTGTCAGTGTCCCCTGTCTTTATATATGTAACATTTCTGTTTTAATTAATACATCAAGACTGATAATTTTACATTCCATTAGGCTTTCATTAAAAAAACAGGGTGGAGATATATGACGTCCACTCTAGGTTATTTGTGACGGAGATTTCTAGGAAACAAAAACTTCACCTGATCCACCTCGGCCCTAATGATGTCTTATTTCTGGCATCTTTTACCACGACTAGAGGGAAAAACACAGAGCACAAATGTGTCAGAAATAACCTGGAAAGCATCTGTTGAGTCACCAACTTTCCTACAATTTGTCTTAATTACTCTGTACTAACTGTTAATAAAAACCAGAATGGAAACTAGCCCTGAGCCTCAACACTGTACGCTTTATTAAACATACTGAACTTTTCAGAATACAGTGCATGCACATGTCACACAGGCAGATTATGTAAACAGTTGTTGAAAACTATTTTCAAATCATTTTTTAAAATCCCCAGGGTGTTACTGTTAAAACCAGGAATGTGTTCTGTTGTTTAAAAAACCAAATCAGTTCTGATCCTCCAGCAGCTTGTTCAGCTCTTAAAAACAAGATTTCTCAGCCATGTTTGTGGCACTGATGTCTAATAGAGAATTCTCAATGCAAGTATGAGGCAAATAACATGGCTCACTGTGTGGCCAATTGTACTAACACTGTCCAAAAGATCCCACCCAAGATCCTCATCTTAGCCAATGTTTGGATGAGGCGGGAGGTACATGGAGTCAGGCACCGCCAAGATGGCTTAGCAGGAGCCACCACACTCAGATTTAAAATGGCTTTCAGAAACCTATTAGTGACAGCAAGGAGACTAGTTTAATGACGTTTATAGATGTATTTCAATTAAAAAACAACAATTCAACTAAATTAAACAACTATTATAACACAGATTTGCCAACTTTCTACAGAGCAGTCTGATCATTTTCATATATCTACATACCCCGATATGTGTCTCAAGTGGCATAATGACAGAAACAATTACAATCATATTGTTTTTCCTACATGCAAGTGGTCAGTTCTATTACAGTCCAGAGCCTGCTTATGTAAAAAGTTACACTTGAGACGAGTACAGATGCTTGAAGAGGAATATGCTGACCCCTTTAAGCATCTGGCTGGACAGTTCCCTCCCAGCAGGGGTACTGAGCAATCAGATTTCAATCCATCTCAAATACTTTGGATGCATTTACACTTTTTACACTTTCTGACAGATATCCAATCCACCCAGATGTATTAAGTAACTTGAAGTAAATTTGATGGAAAAATGGGATAGAATTTGCAATGACCTTTTCCTACCTCTGTACAGTTTTTTTAATGTGCATGTATGAGTATATGTTGGTGTAAGTGTGTTTGTGTATGTTAAATGAGTCGGTGTACTTTCAAAGTGCTTGATATTTACACACACAAATTCATCAGTTTTATAATGAATAGATTTGATGTAAATGATTTTCTGTCACTTTAGCAGAGGATAGCCATGTCTTAGTAAGTACCCAATGAAGGGTTTGCCCACACATAAAACAACAACAGCTTTGTTTGCATATAAAAATCTTGACAATATCAATCTGTGGTCACACAAAGAAACCAACAGTGTCCTTTCTTAAATCCTTAGCTAAAAGCTATAAAAAAAAATACACAAACACACACAAACATGCACACACACACACACAAACAAACTACTAGGGACTACCATGGAGAAACTTGCTGTCTTGCATGTTGTGGTGGACTACAATACTTAAATCACACTTTAATTATGGATGTTTGTGCAAAGACACACATTTCAAACTGTAGATGCTTTGAACACATCATCATGTAAGCAGCACGACTTTTACAATCAGCACATTTTCAAGGCGGGCAAGCAAGTAACATTGCAAGGCAGTTGGACTACTGAGATTTCAAGTCTGAAAGCTCCCAGGTCCATCTTGAAAAGCTCCGACTAGATCTGTTCATGTCCAATCAGAATGTGACCAGACCAATCAGAGGTGGTAGCTACCTGGTGTGATTTAGTTTTGACGATGTCACGGTAAAGCTAACCTTTGACCATTTGGATAAAAAATGTTATCACTTTATCATATAAGTGAATTTATGTCATAATTAGTGTTTGAATTCTTACATTATGGCTAAAAATATTTTGTGGGGTAACAGGGAACTGGACATTTGACCAAAAAATTCTAACGAGAAGTTCAAGTGGACATTTAAGGAAATTTGAGGAAAACTATTTTAAGATGTTCCTGAGATACCACATCTTAAAAAAGGAGCCGGAAAGAAAGACAGGCAGACAGGCAGACAGACAGCCTGGAAACAGAATGCCTTTGGCTGTCACTATAAGCATAAAGACCTGAGTTAACTCTATCTGCTGAGTTCTTCTCTAAAACAAACAAGTAATGTTCAGTTTAAATAAACACGTTGTAACCCATGCAAAATATCTATTAGCTCAGCTTTCTATTAGAACCAGGAGCTTGAGCATCATGCTGCTTCTGATTCTGTTGCTCATCAAATGAGCAGGGTCTGTTACTCCGTGGGAGTCTCTAAATGTGAGCAGTTTAATCAATGCAGAGCAGATGTGTAGGCTCTATGGGACCATATCTCTGGCAAAGAAAAACAACTGTTATGCTTGTAGATCACATTTAAAGACAATGCACCAAAAAGCTGTCAACAAGACATGAAGCTGAAGCCTGGTACTGGGGCATCACAAGTTTTTAGGCTTATGAAAACCAGGAAAGGCAGACATACATGGCTTCTTATAACAGTTACCAAGGATTTTATTGTGCACAAGGCTGCTATTACCTCAAGTTTGTTTGACTTAACATATTACGAGAGGAAAGAGATTTAGAAATTTTAACAGCGTATAAGTATGGGCTTGAGATCACAGAGCTTCTCTGGTGAAATACCCATTACATCAGTGTTTCCCTAAGCTCGCTGCATGTTTGATGTAGTGGTTATCATGTACTAGAGCAACTTTAACTTCCAACTGTTTGGTCTAAATATTTTCCAACAGCATCTTGATCTAGGTTGTGTATGAATATGCTGTATATGTATATATTTATGAAATTTAATGGGCTGTGTTGAAATATAGCCATCCTTGATTTCACTTATCACTTAGTGTCACTTAACATTTTTTTAAAAAATGATTACTAACCCTCACATTAGGCAGCTTAGGACAATCAATATGGATTGGTTTCTGTTCAGTCTTCAATCTTTACAGTCTGACACTGTGCTCTCACTTCAAGAAAGTCATGACCTGATAGAATCCCAGCTCTTGTCAAAAACCTTTCTGAACCACACAAAGGTTAATTGGGATTAAGCATTAAAAAAGACAGAGGGCAAAAGGTTGTCTGCACATGCAGTGATACCCTGCCTGAGAGAAGACTGGAAAAGACTCTTGTTCTCTGGAAACATTTTGTGGATACATTTAGTGTGGCTGAGATAGGATGTGGAAAAATAGGTGCAAGCATAGCATTTTATAGAGCTTTGGAAAAAACCAGAGGGCACAGGTGGACATCCTGGGGAATGTGCATTCATAAAAGTTACAGGACTCCTATAAACGGAAGAGCTCCTCCACACTGCCCCTGTGCACATTGTTATGGCAGACATTTTGCGGAAAGGGTTAAATGGCTTGAATGCATTCATTAATGTCTACAGTTCCATTTTACTTGAAGAGTGTTGCTGTCATAAGTAGATCAGTGGCATTTATACTGACATCAAACCAAGGTGCTGAAAATTAAATATTATTATTTTTATGCTTTTGTTCATGAAAAGAAGCCTGAATTTTAACCAAAATGTATGCATCTTACCACCTTCAGCAACCTTCACGAATCCTTATCTGGAGAACCAAGATGCCAAAATATCACAAAGTATCATAAAAACACAAGGACCTTAACAGATACTAAATTTACAATAGAGCAATATTTTGGCTGGTTCTGTGGTCAGAAGGTTAAACTGGACAGTGGTCTTAAAAATCTGCTGCTCTTAATCAAAACCCTGTGCCTTCTTTTTCAATGCTGAATAATGCATTTCTCTCGTAAGTTAGGCATGTTTCAGGAATTAAAAAAATAGACAGCAAAGGGAAATGTGGCAAGTTTATTGGAGCTATGTTCAGCTTTATCCGCCTGTGCCTCCTTTACCATGAATCACAGTAATGATGATGTGGTCATTTTCTATGTTAAATTCTCTAATGTACCACTGCTACTTCTGTGTAGGTGTGGGAGTTTTCAGGTTGTTAAGGTCATTAAAAACAAGGCAGATGGTACTGGTACTACATGATGCCACAAAGAATACTTTCCCCACAAAAAATTTTCATTTGCTCAGCTACTTGTAAAACAAAGGATTCCTATGTAACAACCTCTAAAAAATATTTTTGTTTTTATCCCTCAATTACAGCCCCTGGTTTGAAATTTTAATCCCTTTGTCTACCAGTTACAGCATGGCTGTTCTGTTTTTGTTTTGCAGTGATAGAGACCCAGGTTTTTTGTTTTTTTTTACATATGTGTTAACACAGCAGCCAGAATGTACATTATACTGGGGATTTAAAAAATAAAATAATTAAAACTACATTCCTTGGCCTTTCCAAACTGAAATTCAACAGAACATATTACATCACTACTTTTAACATTATGCAACATGTTTGGAAGTTTCACTGTTTTATGCCGCGTGCACTAGGACATCTTGTGTAGTGGGGAATTATAATGTGCATTTCACATGAAAGTAATAACCAAAGGGAAAAAGACTTTTAATGGTAAAATTTTGAATATATATATCAATTAATAAAAATATAACACTAAGTACATATGTGAATTGTGTTCTCAGGAGAATGTTCTCACTTGAAAAAACAGGAACACTGGTAATTTATTCAAACAGTTAAAAAAAACAAATCTGTTGACACTTCCCTCGCGAACAACATGTTGAGGCTGTGTGAAAGCTAACTGTTGTCTCAAAGAAGTGAAGGAAATACTATTAGAGAATGTGACTCATTTCAATCATGATCACAATCTTTTCCAAACCATAACTCTCAAGGACAAATCTGTGGCAATGCACCAATATTAATAAAAGCTGTGATATGTATTAGTTAATTATTTATATCCTGTAAGTAGTACAGCACTCCTTATATAATTTCCTTTTCCATTCTTGTTTTGTTACTGTAGGTACCTAAAACGAACCTTATCACTGGCTGCCACAAAAAAAAACACGACAAGACCATTTTCGTGATCTCTCAGTACATACTATCAGTGCATGTCAATAAATTAAACATGTGTGTTAAAATTCTTGCAGTGCAGAAAGAAACAAGTTCAGTTGCACAAAGAAGACACAGCCCACAGGGGGTCAGGCATTAAAGAGGTCAGAGTTCATGGAGTGGGGGTCAGTGAAGCTTGGCGTATTGCACCCGTGCTGGGATGACAGTGCATGAGCAGCTATGACATAGATGCAGTTTACCCATCACTGTTCTGTCCCTACTAGGACTGAGTCATCTGTCATTTCCTACATGTCTGTTATTTTCTCAGTCAGTTTGCTGCAGTTGCTTTGCGGGACGTCATGTTTTTCCATGCTGCTCAGTGTGTGGTCTGTTTGCCTATTCACAAAGACCAAACAATGTCGTAACTGATGAAACTGACGAGGGCCAAAGCCTTTTCGGCTACAGCAGTGTCCACACAAGGGCTCCATTACAAAAGAAAGCTAAAGTAGCCAGTCTAAAGTGGGGACTATCAGTGTCAGTCCAGGCTAAGTCTTTAATTTAGCTGAATGTAAAGAGATGTAAAGCTCCATGTTTTATCTTTAGGATCAAAGGTTATTTTTTTTCTGATCAGCCTATCTGCTGCTACCAGCACCCAGTGCCTACAGAGAGGTACTTGAGTGTTACACACAAGGACAGCTAATGTGAAATTACCTACATATAGTAAAACTGACTCCATCTGTTTGTAATTTCATCACTTAAGCAAATAAACCTCCAATGATTTTACCACTTTGAAAATATTTTAAGTAAGATAGCTAGGCAGCTGGTTACACATAACAATGTCCTAGGAGGACAAGAGAAAAATTACATCTCACAGCCTCATGTATAAAGTTAAGACCCTGTCTTTAACTACTTAAGGAATAAAAAACTAAATAAATAAAAGTTAACATGGAGCAGGAAAAAGAAGCAGGGGGAGGCTTCATTATTAATGATTACACATCAAGTTTAGATGTGTGCACACTACCTAACTGCCAACACCGAAAACTGTAAAGTCTCAACGGATGACTTTAAGATGGAAACCAGCGGTGGAAATACTGGGTAGCAGCTCAGGCAGTGTTTGGCAGTATTTCAAAGCTCAGCATTCTGGCTGTGTCTGTAATAATGACAGAAGTAAGACTAACAGTCTATAGTCTCAATATTTGCTCACTGGCATATGACCACCATGTTGATTACGCCACATGGCATAAGTGTAAATGAGACAAACAACACTCTAAATAAGTTGCTTTATTTACCTCTAGTTGTTCAGAGAAGTTGATGATGAGTATCATAAGTATAATTCTTGTTCAAAGACAAATTCCATTTATCTTCTCAAGAAGACAAATGGAACTCTAATGAAATTGTGTTTTCACATTAAGAAAACTACAATGTATTGCTTGAAACTGCAGGAATAACAAATCCTTTCCAAACTCCAGGCTGAAAACTCTTCAACCATGTTTTGCTTTATTTCTCACTACACCCTAATCCCTTTGAGATATACCGGCTGTCCATGATATCAGCTGTGCTGGCGACTCCAGCCTAAATATTACATCTGCATTACACAACACAAAATTCGTAAAAAATTCTGCAGATGATGTTATTCTGACAGAAGCATTAGTGTGAGGTGTAATGTGTTTCAGCTGTGCTCAGCCTGCAAAGCCACACAGCTTTGCTTCCTGTCCCTCTGCTTTCTGACGCACAGCAAAGCCCAGTCACAAGGGGTCTACCAGCTCTATATACCATTCAGACACAGGCATTCTGACAACACACAGTGCTGGTGGTCAGCTGTCAATCAGGCTACGATTCTGATGCTTCATGATGGAAGAGGCTCTTTTAACAAAAAATTAAGAAAATTGTTTTGTCTCTTGCTTGGATTACCTGGGAAATCTTTCCCCGGACTGGATTCCTGTGGCACAACAGTTAGACTTTATGCTGCATCTTTTGCTTTTATGAAAAAATTTGACAGCAGTGTCAATGTGAGAGTCTGTGTGTGTTTGTTTGTGTGCATAGGCGTGCATGTGTGTGTGTGTGTGTGTGCGTGTGTGTTTGTATGTGTGGGTGGGGGGTTATATACTTCTCTCTTCTGTGTGACATTTTGTAATTCACTTTACAGATATAAAAACACTTTGTAGACATTATAGACATGAACCATTTTATTCATGTTAATAGAGCATTGTTGTTTCATAAAGAAATAGGTCTTCCTGGCAGTCTGGAAGGCAGTTACTGTGCAACATATTAGCAAATACCTGGTGCACGAATCACTGATTTGAAAAAAAAACATGCAAAAGCACAATCATAGCAACAGGTTTGACTAATCTAATAAATTTGGGATCACACATACCAGAGGATTACTGGGTCAATCATAGGTCTTATGACAGAATATGTGGCTTGTTTTTTTCCTTATTTGCAGATTCTTCCTTATCACCTGGCCCTTCCCTTATTACTGAGAGATTACTTTCATGTGTTCAAACTCTTTAAAAGCTGTGGTTTTTCCAAGATGCAGTTTTTCCCACTGAGGGGCTGGGGCCTCCCCAACTTGGCTTTGCTTGGTCTGATGGCGTTTGGTTTGAGTTTTGGTTCATGTTACTAGTACCTGGAGTAGCTCTTATATTTCCCTCACAACCAATATTCACACCTCACCACTGACTACTAACTTCTCAAAATATAGTTTGCTTATATTGAGTTAGCCTTAATATTCTGGCTTATAAACTGGCTTTTGTGTGGTAACCCTTCTTTGTCATGCTTTTATAGAGTGTGGTCTAGACCTGCTCTATATGTAAAGTGTCTTGAGACAACTTTGTTGTGATTTGACGCTATATAA
>JAPZDV010000011.1:1573817-1609673 GCA_029814665.1 Acanthurus lineatus | reverse complement strand
GCTCTATATGTAAAGTGTCTTGAGACAACTTTGTTGTGATTTGACGCTATATAAATAAAATTGAATTGAATTGAATGCTCTTCAACGAGCTGAACACAGCAATCATTAAAGACACAGGACAACATACTTGGCATTTTCACCAAATGGTTTCAGGGTGCGATTACGCCCATGAGAGCTCATGGGAACTCGCATGATCAGTTCTTCAAAAAGAAAAAAACAAGCAAACATGGAGGTGGCAAGTCACTGTCAGCCTGTTAAATTTGTTTGTGCTGTGTTTTGCGCCCAAAAAACAACAAAAAAAAAAGAAATGTGAAAATAATGTAGATATAATAATATCTGCATTATGCTTTTATTTAACAATCAGCTGATGGTTCTTCCATGTGTGTGTATGTATACAGTGATGAGGGCTGTCTCAAAGTCAGCACTTTAGTAAAGTAAAAGGATAGTTATCATGAACTAGCTGTTAGTTGAATCATTTATTGGTTAAGGGTTCACTAAGTCATTTATCTCTCGGTTGCATCAGGAAAGACAGTTCACAGCCCACTGCTTTTCCCAGCAGCTGTAACTCAACTGTAAGTCATTTTCAGGTCCATCAGAGCAGTCTGTGGATGAATAGAGAAGACAGAGACTGAAGAGAAGTCACAGGCTGGGGCATGTCCTCTATGAAGCCCAGAGAGGAAAAGACACAGGATTGCATGACACATGAAAGCCAAAAGACCCAAGAATTTCTCTTTGATAAAACACAGGAAGAATCATAACAAAGAACAAAACCATGGTTCTGGTTTTACGCTCTGCTGCATCTGAAAGTGATCACAGGCATCTTTCAACTGTGCATGAGTATTATAATATTTCCTTTATAGGTTTGAATTGGCAGCAATGTTGTTATTGCACTGTAGAGTCTCTACGTTTCTCCGTTGTTTTTGTCAAATATGAAGCTTACTTTTGAGTCATAATAAGGAATGTGTTAATGTTGCTCTCTAGCTAAAAGACCACAGCCAGATCCTGCACTAAACTCTTGCTTGTGTCTACAGTTCTTCTGTCCCCATTACTCAACAATAATTCAGTAAGACCAGTTTCTTTCTGATTAGAATACAACTGATTTAAATGTACAAGGCTTATATTAAACAATTGGAAAATTTCCCTGTTAAAGATTTGGAACTAAAACAAGCTACAGGCTACATGAGCTTCTCCTCCCACAGAGTATCTTCAAATATCTCAAAATAAAACCATCTTCCTCACTGGTCTAACATCTGTGGGAAAACAGATTTTTTTTAATTCATATATTTAAGCTTATCATTCGTAACAGGTTTGTGAATGTCACGTAAAATCAAAAACAATTTCAATGAGTCACTGAATATTTGTTGAAAGTGTTTGTCAGGTGTTACGTAACCAGTTATTACTATGACAACATAACAAACTGTATCCAGACTCTTTCAGCTCTGCTTTTGGTAAAAATGGTCTAAAAAGATAGTTGCTACCCAGTTTCACAGATAAACATCTCAGTTTACAGAGACTATGCTAGAGTTTTCCTCAAACTGAAAATATCCAACTCTGCTATTTCTATTAATGTCTGGGAATATAGGAGTCAGAACAGGGCAAGGAATATACAGAGGAACATACAGGAAACACGTAAGGTAAAAATCTTGCTTTCACATAGCTTCCTTCAATAAGTACAGGTTAAGATCCACATGCTCCAAACCTGTGACCTTACCGCAACACACGCAGCTGTTGATATGTGTGGCTGGTAAGCTCCCCTAGTCTCCTCCAAAGAGGGAGTCCTGGGCTTGCTGGTGGAAAGCAAAGGAAAAAAGGACGGACTGTGGAGCTAGGAGCTGCAGGGGGGCTGCAGGGTACAAGGGTTTAGGTGGGGGGACTGGGAGTCTCCGTCTAATGCCTCATGATCTCCCTGTTGTCAAGGGGAGGGGAAAGGGGCGTTGCTGTGCCTCACAGCTTAATGACTTCAAGCAACAATAAGTGTCCCACTTGTAATTGCAGGAGGAAAGACGTAGGTTGAGTCTCTGAGAGAAAAAGAAACAGATCACATCTGAGGAACAGCCAACAGACAGATCTTAGTTTAAAACTCATCACTTAACAAAGGTGGAACAATCCTCTGCTGCATATGAATGAAGTCACAAGAGGGAAGCTCTGGCTGTTGCTGCTGATTTATTAGACACTTAAGGACTGTTAAAACTCTTTAAAGCGAATTGATTCTGATGTCAGGTAGATGATATAATATGAGGGAGTTCAACTGACAGATTGATCGGCAAGCACAAGAAATGTGGACTGACTCTGAGCAGTGAAGACTTGGAGTCCAAATTGCCAGAAAGCCAGGGAACATAAGAACACAGACAAGAGGTAAGTAGGAAAATATCCCAATGAGACATTTTTATTTATATTCAACACACTGAATATAAATTGTGCTCTGTGCCTACTGCATCATCATTCTCATCATCTTTATACAGCTTTGAGGATGTTCCAGTTGATACAGTCTGACATTACAATATTTATTCTGTTTTAACTCTTAGTTTAACGCTCATGATTTAAGAAATATTGTAAATATCCTTTGCATTATTAGTTTACACCTAGCAGATTTAATGTTGCCAGAGACTTCAACTTGTGCACTCGAGGTTAAAGTTCTGTAAGTTTGAGCAAAGTTTTGTTGCACAGCATGACTTGGTTATGACTGACCTACCGGTATGTCAGAGTGAATTGATGGGTTTGACTAAAAGTCAGCATTCTGTCATCAGTTCCTATTTTTCTGGTCTTCTTATTCATAGTTAAGAGTGGACAGATTCTTTTGCAATTCACAGTGTTTAAAAGAAAAGGTAGATCAATTGTTTTTGCAGACAGATCTATGCTGGTGGAGAGCAGAGAGCTCCAGTTCAACAGGCAGGACACGTCTTCAAGTGAGGCAAACTAAAAACCATATAGTTATCATTTTCAATACTTGTCAGAAGTTATGAACTGCATGCTCTGACCAAATCAACAGGGTGAATAGGCAATACTTATCTAGCTATGCTTTACAACACAAGTCACCATTCACCCATTTACACACTCATGGCAGGTGGCTTATCTTTAGAGAGTCAAACTGCTAATCAGGAACTCATACTAACATTCGCAATCTGAATGAAATACTATCAGGAGCAACTTGGAGTTTAGTGGTAGTATAGTGCTCAGAGTTACCTCAACATGTGGAGGAGTTAAGGGGCCAAACCACTGAGCTTCTGAGAAACAGGTGACACAGTCTACCTCCTGAGCCACAGCCGCCCCAACTGTTTGTTTTTGCTCAAAAATAAACAAACAAACAAAAAACTGTAAAAAGTACTTTGGCTTAGTCTTTTCAAGTTTACTTAGCTGAAGTGGATTATTGTATTATGTTGTCACTGTTTGGCAAAAGTTATTTGGGTGCAACTTTGACATAGTTGAGTAAGTTTTGGTTTTTTTCCTGACACTTGGTATTTTGGAACATTTCATAGTTAGGAAAAATTAGGAATTACACAAGTGTTCCACCCTTTTTCCATTGAGGGACACAAACAGCATTTTAAAGTCTAAACTGGACTAATTGTTTAGGAGCTTAACCTGTTGATCAGAAAACTGAAGACTTGAGTTCACTTGAGTGCCAACGATCATGAATTTGTTATAGTCGTATCAATACTCTTATGTATGTGAGCTGACAGGTAATAAGAAATGTTGGTATAGAAATGTCAAATAAATGTCTATGGTAATTAGGGCACCAACTAGTTTATTTTTTAGTTCTTACACTGTCAAATGTCCTGCTCACTACATATCTTGATTGTGTTTTTTCAAAACTGCAATAATCTGTATTTTCATAGTAACAAAGGGCAATGTGAAAGGCATGGTTCATAGCAAGGACTCCACAGAAATAATCTCAAACTGTGGGATTCCTCTCAGCTCTGCAGAGTGTTTTAGGATATCTCAGCTCATTTCTTTAGGCTACAGCCACTCTACTATGTTTTCATTTCAAATCTGTGTTAAAACTACAACAATTTTTATTCAAATTAGTGTTTTATTACTGTTTCCAAAACCCTGTGTTTTAGTGATTCTAAAAAGCAGTAGTAGTGTGGATGAAGCATTAATCTAGTAAAAATTGCATATTTTAAAAAAAGAAAACATGGTAGTGTGGACTTAGCCTTACTTTTACACCTTACGACATTGCTGTATATATTTTTTATTGTCATCACCAGTTTTCAGTGAATAGGCTTTAACAAGCCCACTGGGTACTATTGCTTAGCACCAGACAGCAGACGGACACACCTCTGGAACTAAGTGGTGAACAGCAGGGAATTAAAAAATTCCTCATTAATTGATGAAGACTGAAAAGAGCTTAAAGATGGTGAATTTTGGGGATAACATTCATTAAGTGGACACAAACACAACTAATGAATGATTTTATGTTGCTCTGTGTCTGATGGATGTATACAATGGCAATTGTTTGCTGACATGTTTCCAGCAATTATTAAATGATTGATGATTAAATGGTGAAAATGGTGAAATAAATTTGGGGTTTTTAACTTGTCCTCAAGAAAAATAAATAAATAAATAAATGAATAAACAACCTAAGGTACAGTTTCCCTTTTAAAATACAGGAATTATGTTAACAATTAGTTTTACTCATCGAAACACAATGGGTGTCTAACCAATGCATCGAGTGCATTTCCTTCCTCATAAAACATGTGCAAAGCAGATTTTTAACTACTTTTAAACCTCCATATCTTACAGCCATGTTTTCTTGCTAGCACTATTCTTCTTCTCTCCCTTGTGGGGGTTTGTTTTGTTTCCTGCTGCATTATTGTGTCAAAGGGGTGGGTAGAGATTTATTACAAGAATCTCGCATGTACAGAAAATAGGAACAAGGTGAGAATTGAATACTTTTTATGTTGATATTTAAGTTTTACTCCTACTCTTACTCATGAGTAAGAGTAAGAGCATGTAGAATAAGGAATTTACTTCTACTTTTCTTGTAACTACATGGGTCTTATAGGCTTTTAAATAAATTTAATGAATTAACTATAAATTAATTATAAAATAGGAAGTAATCTGTACTTTAAGTGATTTATTAACCAGGTTCTATTTAATTTTAACTTAGGCAGGTTTCTCAAGTGGTAATTCTTACTTTTACTTGAGTCATGTTTTATGGCAGTAGTAGCCCTCTTACTTGAAAACAGATTTTCAGAGTTCTCCCATCAATGCTCCATCTCTCTCTATCTGTATATTACTGGTATAAAATTAAACTTTTGGCAGGTCTGTGTGTGCATGCATGTGCATTCTAGTGTATGTGAACAAAACAGACCAAACAGGGATCAACACATACAAAACTACTTCATAGTGCTACCAGAGGTCAAAAACTTTAACACCTCTGAAAGGGATCCATCATTTGTTTAAGCAAAAGTGCCTGCGTAATTTGTGTGAGAGGAAGACATCCTGCTATGTCTATTTTCACCACCAATGTGCTGGCATGACTTTGTGCTCATTTTTCCTGAAAATAAAAACATTTAAGCCAGTAAGCTGACAGTATAATTGGCCAACTGTGTAAAGAATGTGACTGTGTTACAGTTAGATGTAGATGTTATGACTTCTGGTTAAAGTGCAACAAACCACAAACCAAAGACTGAATAAACCTTTTCAGTAACAACTGAATCACCAAGCAGCACACTGAGGCAGGGCAGGAAGAAAGTGGTCAGAGGTAAGATTACGTAAGTACAATCCATGTAGGCACAGGGATCGAAAAAGAACTTAAATAATCTGACCAGTTACTACACTTATCTCAGCTGTTCACTGGTCAGTCAGTACTTTTACAGAATCTGCTGAATGAGGAGAAACAGATGTCTCTACCCTTTGTCTCCCACTGTGTCCTGAAAAGCTCCACAGGCTTGTCATGCCTTTGTGTCCAGACGTCGACATGTGTTTACAGCACAGATGAGTTGCAGCCACCAGCAACTGTTCCTGCTGTGTGTGCATGTGTGGCTGAGAATGAATGAGTGCCAGAAACAGGCACAGTGACAAAGATAGAAAGAGAGAAGTGAGGGATAAAGCATGCATGACAAATTTATTTATGACTTTTGTACCCGCTAAATTATTCTGGAGTCTGCAGCTGAAGGCTTATTTGTGTCTGCTAACACCTTTTATAAGTTTGTCTGACAGATGGTGATCTGGGTCTAGACTGATTTTATGGTGTCCATACTGCATCTCCCACTGACCAGAGATCTGACAGATGCCCTAAAACACTATAGCCATTGACAGGCTTTGCTATCATCAAGCCAGAGACCTAGGTTTGCTAGGTTTGTTGGCTGCTAAGATGTCTGGCCATGTAAAGATCATTGATAAACACACACATATACATTTGCCAGTGAACAAAGGTAAATGTGTGTCTAAGGAAACTTTAGGGTCAGTTCTACAAACAAGTTAACTTTCAGCCATACAATAATAATAATATATATACATATATATATTTATATATATTATAATTAAAAATAATCATTCATCTAAGGTCTTTTCTGTGTCACACACTGACTGGTAGCAAAGATGTACAGGGATAAACATTCTTTTGGCATTGCGGGCAAGAGAAGCAATATCTTAATATCATTTGTTGGTTTACAAGGACAAACATTATCATTTACTTTAATTCTCTCTAAACTAAAAGTAGCAGAGAATGAGGGGCAAAATGATCAGCATACATTCAAACAGATCAGTTAGTAGTAAACTAATAGTAAATTAAGCCTTTAAGCTGTCTTAGAACCCAACAAGTACTGGACTTTGAAAAGGGATACTTTAAGGATTTTGCACATAATATAAATTTCTCACCATTATGAATGCCACCAAGAAACGATTGTACAAATTTCTGTCGATCTAAAGGAGCTTTCTCAACTCTGAGAAAACAGCTCTTAAAAAAGAGATTAGGATGCTGATCTTGTTTTTGCAATTAACAAACAAATTCAATCTTCAAAATGCCAGACAAATATTTAAAGCCACTTCAATACAGGTCACACCATGAAGTGAAACATTCTCCAGTTTGCAGAGGTTAATCAGTGGAACATGTCATATTTTAATGTGAGCTGCAGCTACACTTTCAGAAAGGTAGAGCTTTGAAATAAAATGGAAAAATCCTGTGTAACAAACTTCATGTTCTATTATAGCTGACCTATAAAAACATTACAACTGCAGCTTTACAGCTCTACAGGTCCACACAGGCCTTATGAAAGTAATACAACATCAGGCTCTTGGATGCTTCAAAAAACAGAGGCACATGGAAAAGCATCAGTGCAGTCTTAATCTCCTTCCTGTCATGTTGATCCAGTTTTAATTTTAATAATGTTAAAGTCATACATGTGAATTTACTGAAAAGCCCAACCAGAGATTAGAATGAATTATTCTGAAGCAAGACTCAAAACAAGCCTTGTGTCTGTCAAAGACCTCTACAGGGGCAATGGAAAACTTCCAAGTGTTTGACATGCCTTTGAACACCTGTGTCTTTTGTTTTCCATATATGTTTTGTGAGCTCACACACTAACAGCACACAGACATGCATGTCACATGCTGTTTTTAGCATGAACACAACTGACAGGCTACAGTGTGATCACAGTTGCTTGCAAAAGTTTAAAAAAACTCACAATAAATGTATCATCTCTATGTTTTCATATAAACAGACAAGGTAAAAAACAGGTGAATACTGACCCACATTACCAGTTGGTTTGCTTTGGACTAACCCTCCATCTTTAGCTAATGAAGCTTTTTTATTTGAGACAGAGTGAGGAAGGAGATTAACTAAAGTAACTTAATGTAATGTAAATAAGACTTTTATACATTACCTCAAATGTAAACATTTATGTCTGAGTCAGTCAGATAGACTTTAATCTGAAATGGTGCTGTTAAACTTTGAAATCAACAATGCCATGATCCCATGCTACATCATTTAACTATGCCTTCAGTTTTTATTGCTGTGACAGGGGCTTCTAGCAGCAGAAATCACATATTGTGCAGTTAAGTAACTGTAGCTGTTTACTTTTCAACTGTTAACATCTTTGCATATACATCCATCAACTCATGATTTCAATAACTTAAATATATCTTTTCAAAAAGCAAAACAAACAAATAGACAAAAAATAGCCATGACAACTCTCCATAGTCAAGGTGGCATCTTCCAATGTTTTGCTGTCTCTGAAAAAACAGTCAAACCCTAAGATGTTCAGTATTCTGTGTTATTAAAAAAAACAGAAAAGCATTAAATCTCCACAATGGACAAGTTGGAGCTACAGATAAGTTGGCATTTTTTCACTTTTTCTTTAACTTTTCCTGGTTTTGTTTCAAAGTACTTGAATTGGTCAACAAGCAAATATAATAAAGTTAAAGGTCTTTTAACTTTAATTTTTTGTAGATAAATATTCAATATATTAATCATTAATCAAAAGGTCTAATTGACACGCAGCTTAAATGTATGTGAACATCCTTGAGATGGCACGAGCAAACATCATTCTGTGCAACACTGAAAAATAAAACTGAAGTACAGTCATATTTAGAATAATATTGCTTTCAGTGCTATTGATGCTTTGTCCTTCTGCATCATTTACTACTGACTAAATTCAACAGTTTGTTAAAATACATAAGTTAGTATCATGATCATAATATCTAGTTAAGTAAAATGGCAAGCAAGGCAGCTATTATACCCATTCAGACAGTGTTTTGCAACAGATAACAAAGCATACACAACTCCACAAGGATCTGTTGTTGGAGTTTCCTGGAAATAAAATTCAAAATAAATAAAAATAAATTAAATAAATCATTAAATAAAAAAAAAATCTTTCCAGTTCAAGAATTAGTCCTGCTGTTAAAAAGAGCAGTAGTCTTAAACATTCAACCACCATTCATCCATGAATAACTATGAGGCCTTATGCCAGAAATATGTACATAAAAAAATAAATGTATTGCTGCTAAACTCACTTGTGGAACACTTGGGTGAATAATGAATCTTTAAGAAAACCCCTCAGCTAGACATTTACAGACTCTTGTATTATGGGAAAATGGATGAAGTCCACTAACAGTGATTTCACTGGCCTGGCTGAGGCAGGATTTGGCAGAACATGCTATGATGTAGTCACTACCATCTCCAACAACCAAACTGATATTGTCTGGGGAGATTCGCCTTTTGTTTTGTGTTACTGAACATTCCAATTCTGTGACAGAATTTAACCCAAGACCAAGAGAATCATCATCAAACATGGCATGCAATTATATCAGGTTTGAGCCAAGAATGGAAAAAGGGAGCAAATGTGCTCGAACAAGCTTACTAAATCACACATATTTGGAAGGAAGACTGATGTTTTCACTGTATGTGATCAAGCTGAGGTGACCTTGAGCAATTCATTTTACTTTGTGGGTTTCCATTCTTCATTTCTTATCTTAAATTATTTTTCTATAATACAACCAGGAAGCAATCAATTTGTGCAGTTATCTAAGTAACTAGAATGTAACTGAATTCTGGCACATGTACATGCAACAAAGGCCAAGTACTGGTCAAAAATTGAGCTTTGGGAACAAAAGAAAATCTGCTAGCTTTCAAATCTTATACTACACAGAAAAATAAAAAAGGAAAAGAAAAAACTTGAAGAACAAGATGAACGGATACCTTTCAGAAGAATGCTGTTAATTCTTCCACTCAAGCTCAATGCATGGTGAATGTTGAATGCAATGGTGAACCTATGACAAGCAGCACTGAAGCTGTTTAGAAGCTGTGGTCTGAGTTATGCAAGAAAAGCAGTAATTCAAAGGAAAAGTTGTCCAACCATGTTGGAAGGTAAAAGTGTTCTTCTAACCAGCTATGCTGACAGAGAATCTAGCTGTCAGAGATGGGGGCAAAGTTTAAATATGACCGTTTTTAGTCTCTCTAGCACTCAGCTGCTCACATGAGATGTTACAAAATATTAACATAAAGAATTAAAAAAAGAGTTAGAGAAAGAGCGAACACTCCTGAGCCCAGTGAGTTTTTTTTATTCTCCTTTAGGTACTTGTTTTGGTTTAAACTCATATCTTCCTCATTCTCAGCTGCAGCAGGCAGTCATAAACCATCATAAACCCACATTACACTACCTTCCTAGCACCAAACAACAGCAGACAGACACAATTAGTTACCAACTGGTAAACATGTTTGGAAATTTGGCTAAAGAACCAGATATTTCCTTCAAAAGTTAATAGTGACCTTAACCAAAGCTAAAAATAATTGCTGGACATCTTTTCTAACTTTACTTTGTGTCTCAGCTTGTTCTGATATTACCAGGTGGCTAGAAATAAGGAACTATATATATATATATATATATATATATATATAAAAATAAAAACATCTCTAAGCAAGTTCAGATTGTGAGTAGGCACATGCAAAATAAAATCTTTTAGATGACAACCAAGTAAAGGCAAAACAGTATGCAATATGCCTGCATCACTTTGGTAAATGATGCAAGAGAATGGACATTTATTGATCGTCTTCCCCTCCCTCTGTTCCAGAAACCATCTTGGCACAGGTGCAGCAGGACTGTGCTATGATTCTCTCCGTTGTAGTTTTGCTGGTAATCCTGTTGCTCTCTGGACCCTCTCTCCAGGGAGATACTCAGGGAATCAGAGACAATGATGTGATCCTCGAGAGAGAGTTTCTCTATGCACCAAAGCGGCAAAAACGTTCCATGATTGACCACAGTGGCATCCAAACAGACAAATGCTCCTATACTTTCATTGTCCCTCAGCAGAAAAACACTGGGGCCATCTGTGTGAACTCGAAGGAGCCTGATGCCCTGCTGGAGAATCGGGTCAACAAGCAGGAGCTGGAGCTGCTCAACAGTGAGCTGCAGAAGCAGCGACGGCAGATAGAAGTGTTGCAGCAGTTGGTAGAGGTAGATGGAGGTGTGGTCAATGAAGTCAAGCTACTGCGCAAAGAGAGTCGCAACATGAACTCTCGAGTTACACAGCTTTATATGCAGTTGCTGCATGAAATTATCCGCAAACGAGACAATGCTTTAGAGGTGTCACAGCTGGAGACCCGTGTGCTCAACCACACAAATGAAATGGGAAGACTTGCTGCACGTTATCGTGACCTGGAACATAAGTACCAGCATCTGTCAGCTCTTGCAAGCAACCAGAGTGCCCTACTGGTCCAGCTGGAGGAGCAGTGTAAGCGGGGAGGATACTCCTACAGTGTGGTGCAGGAGAGGAGCCGTCCCATTCGTCCACAGCCTCCTGTGATTTCTCAGCCTGCTCTGCAGAGGCCTGCATTGTCTCCTGGAGGCTATAGACCCTTCCATCCACCTACCTACACCCGCCACACCAACAACCCCAGCAACCCAATGACTAATGAAATACAGAATGATCAAAACTCCAAAGCCTTACCACCAGTGCTACCCACAATGCCAAGTGCTACTTACAGCTTCACAAATGAGCCCTCTGGTAAGTAGATGACCACACCATCACTTTCATATCATCATGTGAGGTCTATCAATAAAGTGGACTCAGGTCACATGTTGTCCTATACTTCACAAAGCTGAGGGAAAAGTTGCTCTCACAGGGATTAAACTTATCAAGAACCTAAATATTAAATGAATTTTTTTTTAAATGGTTTTGTAATTAAATCTAGACAGTGTGCTATGTGTGAGAGAAAGCAGTTCAGTGGCAGCAGGTGTCAACTTGAGTCTTAGCTAACTTCTGCAAAGTGGCTGGACATGGAGCTGTGGCTTCTCAAGAGAAGCCTCCTGGCTCAAGATGCAGACCAAGAAGAAGAAGATGGATAATCTGAAAGTAACACAAGTTAAAAAGAAAAACATAGGTGCTAGCAGCAATGACAATTTCGCCTCCGACAAGTGTCAGAAGTATCAGGCTGATTTTTTGCAGTACAAATTTACATGCCAAGCCAAAAATGTGCACAGTGTGCTGTGTGTTTGTGTGTAAGCAGGATGAACAGAGCAGAGAAGCATGTGTTTGCGGCTGCTTAATCTTCCAGTGTCTCATGCATAAATAATGCTCTTTGCAATTAGAAAAGCTTTTTTTTATGAATGTGGCCAGCCCTAACTGTTATAAATTAGTATGTAAATAATTTAATACTTCTATCATGCCCTTTTTTTTTTAAAGTGAAGTTCTCTTTAGTGTTACTAGCTGGCCCTAGGTGTATGCTCAAAAAGGTTAAAAACAACTGCAACAGACAATATAGGTATTTTTCAATGGAACCATGTTCACATTTTTCCAATATACCAGATTAAAAGAAAATCTGGTACGGGAGATCTTCACATTAGGCCTTTTTTTTGCCACAAAGTAATTGAGATTGACGCTCTACTACAATCATTCATTGGCTTCAGTACAATAAATGATCAGAAATATAAATAAAATATATAACCAAATAGGTTTGACTTGTTGGCCAATTGCCTCCATGACTGTAAAGAGCTCTGATTTTTTGTTGTTTTTCAAAATATGTACAACTGGATTTGCAAATTTAAACAAATAAATACTTTTACTACTAATAGGGAGAAGAATGAAAAAAGAAGAAGAATTAGAAGCCCCAAAGCCCTACTTTTCCAGGCTGTATAAAATATAAATGCTGATATTAAGTTAAAAAAAAAAAACCTGCGTCATGCACATACTCTGCCCCCCTCTAGTGTTCTAGTATTCATCCTACACACATACACATACACACACACATACACAAACACAAAATGAGACAGCACTATGCTTTTTAAGACTTCAAGGTGAGCAAATGAAACCAGTTACCAGTACCAAAATGGTATGATGAGATCTGAGTAAGTTATAAGTTAGCATGTTAGTATATATGACATAACCACTTAAATGGGTTGTCTCTGCGTTTCCATGTGATGTCTCCTGTGGTTACCAAGAAATACAGTGCAGTTTTGTTCAAGGGAATATTAAGCACTGCCAGCATCACAGAGACTGGAAAGCATTTGTCATATCTGGCAAACAAAAAACATGGTCAGCAGTGACCTCACTTTTCCAGGAGCCTTCTGTTCATATGTTTTAATATTTTATTTGATGTTACAGTGTCTGTCATTTGCACAGGTTGTTAGAATTACAACAAATAAGAAGCGGACATGTTGGTTAATATATATCTCTCAATATGCATCATGCATCTTTGTTAGTCAGCATTTGGTCTCTCCAACAGGCCCTTTCAGAGACTGTCTTGAGGCTCTGGAGGGTGGATACACCACCAGTGGCATGTTCCTCCTGAAACCAGACAATGGCAAACAACTCATGCAGGTTTGGTGTGACCAGAGACATGACCCTGGTGGATGGACTGTCATTCAGAGACGTCAGGATGGCTCCGTCAACTTCTTTAGGAACTGGGAGACATACAAGGTAATAATGGGGACCTGTGCTTAAATGTGTAACATTTTCTATGCCCTCTACATAGTTCTGAGGTAGTAAGATATCACGGCTCATTTCATTAAATGAAATGGTGTCACATTCAATTAATAATTAATCAAGATAAACACCTACACTCCTGCTAGCAGCTGTGAGGCTGTATGTATGCAAAACAATGCTTTGAGCTAAATGTTAGTGTTTCTGGTAGTGCTGTATTTGTGCGCATGCTCACATGCACACAAAGCTTATAATAACATTAACCATGTTTACCATGTTACTGTGGTATAACTTGTTAGCACTAGTGTTGTCACGATACCAACATGGTGGTACATCGATACTTTTCGATATTTTTTGATACTTTTCCAAATAAAAAGAGAACACAAACATGTCATTATTGACTTTATTTTTTTTATTTTTTAAATATTTTTTTGGGCTTTACGGCCTTTATTTGATAGGACAGAGGTGAAATGGGGAGATAGATAGATAGGGGGTAGTGACATGCAGCAAAGGGTCGGGAGCCGAGTTCGATCTCGAATCAGCTTTGTTCGATCTATGGGCCGCGCACAATACCAAGTGAGCTAAATAGCGGCCCAACTTTGCTTTAATAGAAAATCTTAGAACTATAGCTATGCATCGGGTCTGGGTGCTTGTCCTTCGAGTATTTTGCGAAGTTGGAAGTGTTTCCACCCTTGGCCAGACATGTTTTGTTACACCATTTGCACAGCACAGTGGTGCTTCGGTGTTAATCTCTTCACCATGCTCATTTGTTTTAAAGCCGAAGTAATTCCATATAGCACTTCGTGCACCTGGTTTATCTACGAGTTGCGGCGTGGTGAAAGTTACAGCTGCTGCCATTCTCTCCCTGCTCCAGTCTCTCTCTCTCTTCCTCTCCTTTATCCCTCTCTGTCGCCAGACCCTTGCTCTGTTTGCTGCTCCACATGTGCTCCACGCTGCTCGCTCACTCGCCTCGGCTCAAATTACAACGCGGCGCAGTCACGCGGCGACGTAAAAAAAAAAAAAAGTACCGGTACCAGCCAAGCGCAGTATAGTACCGTTTTAAATGACTGAGTACCGCGGTACAAAATAAGTACCGGTATACTGAACAAGCGTAGTTAGCACACTAATAAATTTTGCTTATTTCGCACAACAACAGCCACAATGCTCCTTAATTACCTCCTTGCTACCTCCTTGATCCTTGACTTATCCCTCGGTAATATTTATTTCTACCCAATACAGTAAGTAAGAACATACATATTTTAAAATTGGTCCTTATTTTGATCTTAACTTCTACAAATTTTGACAGTGCCGTGTTTACAAATAATAATAGACTGTACATAAATGACGAACCATGCTCAGTCTTGTTTTTTGAGTTCTTCATATTTTGGCCAAAACACATATGTCTGTCTGTCTAGCACAGGTTTAAAGTTGACCACTCAAGGAAATGATAGGCTTATTGGAAAAATCTGGCACAGTTTAACCAATTCTCCTTACTTCCTTCTCTCATGTTATTTATTTCCAAAATTGGTGGCCTATGTTTGACCAATCTATGTCATTGTGTAATATGTGTGTGATCATGAAAAAAAATCAGTACAACAAAATCACAAAAGCAGAGCTGAAATTACTCAAGTAAAATAAACATGCAATCAGTGTTGCAGTCGGCACAGTAAGCCAAGTACTGTATAACCATGCTGTGTTTCCCAGTTACCACTGGTGGAACCCAACATTATGTAATACTGTTGCACAGGCTGAAATAATCTGCATAATCTTCTCAGTACTTTAAACTCAAGACCAAAGCACAATGGAGAAATTCCAAGTTGTCCCCCAACCCACACTCAATGAGTCAACAAGGTACTTTAAGCCAATTATAAGCTCACATTTGGCAGGGACGGGGACTTTATCCTGATTGAATCCATGTGTCATGTAATTAAAGGCCAGGATTCAGTCTCACAGTAAGCTCTGGTGAAGAGGATCTTAAACATATCCTGCGATTATGCCACTGCTTTTGGCCTCTCACTCTGACATCATACCCGTCTTTCATGGATGCTGGAAAAACTTTTTCTTTTTTTTGTTCCTGGAAGTCTATGGCTGTATCCAAGGGGACAAAAACAGCTTCTTTCGTGTAAATTTTAAAAAATGAGGAAAAGCTGTGGCATTTCCCATGAAATCATGTATTAAAACAGTAGGAATGGATCATTCCATACACATTAAGTGTCTCTTTCCTCTTGCAGCAAGGGTTTGGAAACATTGATGGTGAATACTGGTTAGGACTAGAAAACATCTACTGGCTGACCAACCAGGACAACTACAAGCTGCTAGTGACTCTGGAAGATTGGACTGGACGAAAGACCTTTGCAGAGTATGCAAGCTTTCGTGTCGAGTCGGAGGCCGACTTTTACAGGCTGCGAGTGGGCCGATATCATGGCAACGCTGGAGACTCTCTTACCTGGCACAACAGCAAGCAATTTACCACACTGGACAGAGACCATGATGTCTATGCAGGTGGGTAGAGTTTAGTGCAAAAGAAGGGATTCTTAACTATTGGTGGGCTTGGCTTGAAAAACATAAAAAACAAACTATTTGATAATTATTTTATTATGTTTATATACATTGTTTGATTTAATACACTGCACAAAGTGGAGGAAGTCTTTAAAGTAGTCCAAGCCACTTACTTTACATGCCACACTGCCCCACTAATTAGTAAATAATGACCAGCTGTACTCAGGGTTTAGCTTTGTACCTACAACGACAAGCTGATGCCTTGGATAAGTAAATACAGAAGTATTTCTAACTGTATCCATTATATAGATAATGAAGACTTAGAGACTATTTTTTACTGAGGAGTACAGTACAGTGTAGAGAGTAGGATGGACTGATAGAAAGCATCATCACACAGTCACCTGAAGCTCATCAACATGTCAAAGAGCATGTCGGGGGACCATAATGCTCAGATATGGATGTTGCTGCAAAAAATGTATACATTCTGAAACATGAATGTTTCCCACAAACCTTTATTTGGGCAGCATAGAAGATCAAAACAAACTGCACAGTTTTCATGTAACTAACAAAGATTAGTGTCACCACTTTAACAAAACTCTCCTCCTGTTGCTGCATTATGATCCAGAAAAGTCTTTTTCCCATTGAAGCTGACCTTTGATATTTGGCATATAAAGTGTTGATCATTTGATCATTATAGACATTTATATGAAATTTTGTAAAAATAGCTTGTGAATTCTTGAGTTATTTAGTTTTGTGAGGTCAAATTGGTCAGTTCAAGGTATTCCTTAGATATTCAATTCATAAGAATGGGGCAGATGGATGGACAGAGGGGTAATGTCACTGCAGTCAAAACACGTTTTCCCACCCTAAGAAAGGGTCTTAACTGTACAGCTTTTCCTGTCGTCACCCTTTCTTGCTGAACTCCTATCTGCTGATGGGGTGAGACATGTTATGCTAGGAGCTATTCCAGGCCAAATGAACACAACGTATGACAATATACAAGGAATTGCTGAGAACAGTAATGTAGTCCATTGTTAGGCCTATTGATTCATGATCAGTTCTAATTCTTTCCCTTGAACCATCAGAACACCAGATTATAAACCAGTTGGTCTGATTTGATTCTTTGTGTCTGTAGGTAACTGTGCCCACTACCAGAAAGGAGGATGGTGGTACAACTCATGTGCTCATTCCAACCTGAATGGTGTGTGGTACCGTGGTGGACATTACCGCAGCCGTTACCAAGATGGGGTGTACTGGGCCGAATTTAGAGGAGGATCATATTCTCTGAAGAAAGTGACCATGATGATACGACCAAATCCAAACACCTTACATTAATACTTAAGTCTTTTAAAAGTAAACAGATTTTTTATGGACAAACTTTTCAAACCAAAGAGATTCCATTTTCATCTGTAAAAAAACAGGCAAAAGTAGTCTGTCTATACTGGTTTTTCTATTTGCTGCTTTGCTGTATATTCATAATATAGCTTAAAATTACAAAGGTTCATGTAGTAACACGAGAATAGGAGCAGAATTTTTAGTTTTATTCCCACAGGTACAGAATATGTACAGAATCACATCCTTATTACATCAGTTGTACAAGTCTAAACTGACTGATAGCAATAAACTATTCCTTCAAATTATAACTGTAGTGCAGATATATAATGTGTGTACAACTTATACTGGTTTCAGTCTTTGGGGAGAGAAATCTGGTTGTGACATATTGCCTTTTCAAGCCTTTTTCTAACCATAATATTTGGATATGGAATAATAAGCAAAAATTAGATGGAAGGTATTTTTGACCGTTCAGTATTGGATTGAAAAAATTCAACACGTTACCCTTTTTCTTTCAGCTTTGCACGACTATACAGCTGTCTGTATCACTGAATATGCTATGCCTTAGTTTTTGAACTAAATTGCATTTGTGGATTGTAATGGTTCGTCAATTCCACCCTCATATTTACGTAAAGGTAAGTCAGATATGAAGTTGCAAGGAAAAACTGTCTTTGTTTTCACAAATGGTTGGAAAACAATCCCTATAAAATGAACTTCTTTACTTCATCCTGGTCAACTGTTGACAGGACTATTGTTATATTGCATCGATAATACTAAGATTTGGGCACTAGAATTTTTCCTCTAGGTCTCTAACTTTGCTTCAAGAATTTTTATGCTAAAGTAGGTATTCGAAAAGGTTTAACAATTTTTCCTCCCACCATAAAACCAATATGAAGTTAATTTTTCTTTTTAAACATTTTTGCACTTAATTGGTTAGTTTTGGTTGGTAAGTTGGAGTCAAGATGTGGTTAACCTTGTTTAGCACAAAGATGGAGGGGAAGTGCCTGTCCTGAGCTGAAAAACATACCTGCCTACACCTCTAGAGCTCTCTACTGTGGTTAACTTCTTGTATTTTGCTTGTTGTACTGTACACAAACATAAACTATACAGTTTTTTTTCTATGAAGAGTTGCATGCTAGAACAAATGGAAACCAATATGAGCTTCAGAGGTGTGTGTAGGTGTGTAGTTGTACCAGGACATTATAGCATTCCAAGCTGAATTCTTTCTTACTGTTTCTGGTAATGTCTTTGTCATTTCTCACATCTTAGTTTGATTATCTTTAAACAGGAGGCCTCCTAATGCTAACTTACCAAAGAAACAAGCAGCAGCATTTCCTCCATATGAGTTCTGACTCCAGTTAGGTATGCTTTAAACTATTCTTTCAAGTTAGCAGCTCTAAGTAAACCCACAACATTTATCCAGTCTAAACATTGTGAATAAGATCAAAGCCGTTGAATGCAGGGAGAATTTACAAAAACATTTGTCAAATTTCACAACAATTATATTCCTTTTACTGCAGGTTTTCCAGGTAAAAGAAGCTATAGTACACTTTTACAGTATCCAAACACTGCAACAACATTATTCTTTTTACCAAACAAAAGTTTCCTGGTTCATTGAAAAGGTCAGTCACTGTATTAATGTGGAGATGCAGTATGTGCCAGGTACTCTGTGTGTATATATATGCTGATTTGTTAAGATTATTTAAAGTCTGTTTGTTATCGATTTTGCAATAAACTATGTACAGCCATGGTTGTGTTTCCAAGGATCTAATTTCATTTAGCTCCACTATTCTGAGATGAATTTCATACCTGACACAGAAAACTCCTCAATTTTCTTTCTTCCTTCTCAAATAAGCAGCTTCAGCTCTGCCACCACTCCAAATGCAACATCAAACCTCCTTTGCATTTCACACAATTAAAGTTTAGGAGGGAATCAGTAAGACATAAAAAGAGTCAGAGTAATATTTTTATAAATGAGCAAGAATATAAGAGCAAAGTCTTTTAACTCTTGCAATCATAATGATGTCGACATTGTCCTAATAACAATGTGTACAGTCTGTCTTCAAGATATGAGTAATAAATCGGACTTGCCTGCAGTCTGATAAAAAGCCTAGTAGTGTTCTGGTGTACACTAGATGAGACAAGATGATCTATTTGTTGAAAATGTTGTCTAAATGTTGTCTTGAAAATGTTGCTACAAGGATTATTATAAAAATTCTTGCTTTGCTCTGTTGCATTATCTAACTGAACCATGCTGCTGTATGTCAGCTGAACAGAAATTATAGTTGCTCTTAAAGCAAATAAAAAATGTTTTACCATAAATTAATTAAGTCCTATTCAATTGGGCAATATGGAAAAAATCAAATAGCACCTTATTTTTGACTAAATATCTCCATATTAATATTGTAACAATATTGTAAAGATGACTATTGATGCTTTCACAAAATACTAACAATAAGAAACCTGATTAATAATCATTATTGATGTAGATATAATGAGTGGGTATTAACAAAAAATTTCTAAATTTTAATACTTTGATATATTCAGAAATTATATTACTTTACTGTAAGGCAGACACCACATAGAAGTGAGAAGAAAATATCAAAATCTATATCTCAGTATATGGCTTATCCTTACATCTCTGTACAGTTGATGACTACAGACTCAGTACACACAGAAGTCATGCCCATTTAGCCTGGGGGAAGAACTGCTAAACTGATTGCTACCAGAATCAGTGCTGTCTATGCTTTCAATAAGGTTCATTACTTTTATTTACATTTCTAGTTAGCTACTTAAGCTAACGGCAAAACAGTAAACCCCTTCTAGCCAAAAAACCAGATATGATAGTTAAAGGTCAAGACAACACGATCCCCATAAACCCTGTCGGAGGGAAAAGAATTGGTGTAGTTGTGCTACTCATGGTTCAAATAATATGATTTTCGCTTAGTTTTCATTGATATGCATGGTTGGGAAAAAAACAGATGTTTATTTGTGTGCTCTAAATATTTCATAAAAAAATTTAAAAAATATGAACCAACTGATTCCGTTCATTGTTTCCATGCATAAGTGAAAAGGAATGACAAGGCAAAAAATACAAGTGTCTCAATTTAAAACACAATCAAAAGAAAATTTCACTCCAAGGTTCACGATCATAAGCCACGAAGTACCATGAACATGCAAGTGCCATTGGTTAAAACAATGGCGCATACACCAAAAAAATAAGTGACAGTGCAGTTTGCACATAAAAACCAGGTGCATGAACAGGCAAGAAACTTCCACTGTGGCTCCTACAACAAGCATGAAAAACTGACATTTAAACGATCTAAGGCAGTATGTGTTGAAATAATACAGAAGGCCAGATGAGCACTTACCAAGATAAGGAATACAGGGCACCATCTTCAGGGAGCGGATGTATTCTCTCATGCGGGTGTAGTTCTCCTCCTTGGATGTCAGATAGTTCAGCTTCTCAAATGTGGCCTTGTCTTTTCGACTGATCAACTACAACAACAGAGGGGAAAAAAATAGACCCTCTGATCTTTAACTTCAGAAACTGCTGCCTTAGTGGCAACTTTGACCGTGGCATACTACCTGTATCTTATTACCAATATCTTATGTGAACCAAATAAAAGTGTGTCTGTGCTCCAAAAATCACAGACTGCTACAGCTGGACAATTTCTCTAATGGAATATATTCAGTAGTCATTTTCCAGTGTCTGATATGTCTGATAATGTCTGATATAGACTGCAGGAGTCAGCTATTTAGGAACCATTTTTGCACACTGAGTTAAAAGCGCTTTGCAGTGGATCATCCCAAATGTTTCTGAGAAGTTTGTCAAAGTTTGTTTTTCTTTCTTACCCATATGTAAATATTTTGAGTGTTTTTGATTTCTTTCAGGTGTATAAAACAAAAGGACTGTACAGGGAAAAAAAACAAGCTACTGTAACAAAGGTAGGTAAAGTAGAAATTTGATATGAAATATAGGAGGTTTTTACTGATATTTTATTGACCAAACAACTATTTTTAAGGTATCAAAGCTGATAAAATCATCAACACTGTGCAACTGAGTAGTTCTTTTGAATCAAGACCTTCAATATTTGGATCATGTACCTAGTGAAAAATAAGATGTAGAAGTTAGTAGCTCTGGAAATAACACATAAAAGAGTTCCGAGATTAATGATCTCTTCTTATTATATGTCTGTAATATAATGAGTATTTTTCAAAGCTTTCCTGCTCCCTCCAGATACAGTTAATCTCCCTCTTACTTGTTTATAATATCAAATCGGAAGGCAGTCTTTTTGCTAAACAAAGTATTTCTCCATGTGTCTTGGTGCTGTGCATACACTTTGTATGATTTTTTATCAAATCTTGTAAAATCAGAACTATGTTCGTATATCATGACCAGAAGCAAACTGTTTGCACTTAAATGACCTGGAGGAGTGAAGTCTTAAGAGCTCTCGAACAATCAACTGAGATGTGGAACTATTTATTCAAACACCCTGTCTGGAAAAAAGGAACCAGCCAGCCACACTTTTGTACTGGTAAACATTCAGAATAGGAACTGTGTGTGGTAGTGAAAAATAATTTTCATTTCACCACATGTTATCTCGATTTTCTCTGTAGGACAGTTATCCAAGGCCACAATGAGCTGTCCACTAAGATCTGATCCACCTAAAACCTCAGGCCCAGGTCCCTGATCTATCCAGCAAAGACAAAAAGCTTTTTAAAATCTGTGTATTATATAAATATTATATAATAAAACATACAATGTACTTTTTTGTCCCAAAAGTTCAAACAGCAGATGAGAAGAAAAAAAAGGGATGGCATGGATTTCACGAAACTACTATCTTACCGCCCAGGTTTTGCTGAGTCTGAAGATGGGAGCGCTCTGCAGAGCAGATACCACTGACACTAGAGAATGAAGGTTGTTCAACTCCAACAGTTTCTGGAAAAAAGCACAGAAATGCCATGTACAATAAGCAAAGTAGTGTATTACTGTAGGTTTTACAAAACTCTTCACAGTCCATTGGCATTTTGATAAATACACTTGTTATTACTTCTGTTATTACTTCTTATTGTTTTAAATAGAATAATAAGTAATGCTACAAAAACTTACTGACAAAATTTACACTTGATGACATAGAAGTTTGAAAGTAAACTAAAGGTGTTTTGTAATTTACATACATACATACATTTATATACATAAATGATTTATATTCAAAGCACACACTGTATGACTAAATGTCATGTCACAACTGTTGTCAGTTATATTTCAGCCTGAAGCCTTTGTTGCCTGTTAGTAATCAATAAAGACAAAAAAAAAAAAATCAAAACAGTATTCATTAAAAATACATTAATTAATAAAATAAAGTTAATTACTCCACATAATCAACCTATTAACTGTCTTTCCTAGATGTAAAAGTTGGGATCTCCAGTATATATCTGGATATAAGCCTCAGTAGTGGTTGAAGCCCTATATCCATAACTGCAGAGTGATTTCCTATTGTGAAACATTCTGCCAAGTCCCAGTCAAGGTCTGCTTCGGTATTTTGGTTTCAATAGTCTATATTTTTGCATTATGTCAAGAACAGGCCTTTGCACATTCCCTTTCAATCCCACAGTTTGACCCCAACTCCATCTGCCACTATTCCCTATTGTAGGAGAAAAGAAGAAACAACTTTTTTTTTCTGCCATTAGTATGTCTGCTTTCTCCATCACTCCTCATCTGCAACAAAATACTTAGGTAGCTTTATATGTTGCAACGTCACAGACAATCTTGGATCTGTGTTGACACTGTTTTAGTAGCATCTGGCAATGACTCCTAAAATAAAAATCTAGCCCAAAACAGTTCAACAGCTGCTGGCTTTACATTTCCGAACACATAGGTCCATATGATCACTGATTTTCTCATTGCACTTAAACTGCTTGCAAACATTTAGTTGTTTTTACTGTAGCAACGGCAAGGAAAAAACTGCAGATTTTTGGTTTTAGTAAAGTAACAAAATATTTCAAGGACACTCTACCACTTTTTTACATCAAGTACTTTATTCCATAACTTGAGAAAATACTGATTGTCAAATCCAGTGAGCAGAAATTACATTTTTAACAAAGAAAGATGGAAATTTCCAATTAGAACTGCAATTCTCAACACACTTACAAAAATAATTTAAATCTGACCAAACTCACACATACTTGCATCTTCAGCTACAAAAGAGATAATAAGAACAATGCATTTTCAGGAATAATGCATTATTTCAGCACATATATGAATATTTCTCTCTTTGTTCATTAGACTTAGCAATTTATTTAGTAAATTGAACTTACCTTTGCTATTTTGACAAAATGGCTCAGTATTTCTGCTCGAATTTTCAGTGTCTGGGCAGTTAGGATTTCCCTCACCAGCCAAAAGCTCACCTGAAACATAACAACATTTAAACATTTAAAAACCAGAATTACTACATCATGGTGACTCTGCCAACCAGTCAAGTTGCTGAAAATATGGATGCTGCTGCCAAGAAGCTACAATTTCAAACTGGATGATTCACTCACATCTTCAATTTGACAGCAAAGAAGACCACCAGGGTGGAGGAGGGCACCCAAGATTAGTGTCACCAGTTCAGTATCTGACCAAGGTTCAATGCCAAACAGACCCCCTACCTTTACTACTTATTCCAATCTATTAATGTCCTTTCCTTTTATAACAACCATCACAACAACAAAAGATGTTATGCATCAGCGGCTATCTAGCTAGCCATTTGACATATCATTATTATTGCTAATTGTTAATGAAAGTCCTGCGCTTTGACACGTTCCCAGGTCACATTCCTCCCATTCTGTTAAATGGCATCACATGAGAGTTTAACTTCATGCTGA
Organism: Acanthurus lineatus; assembly: GCA_029814665.1. NCBI lineage: Eukaryota > Metazoa > Chordata > Actinopteri > Acanthuriformes > Acanthuridae > Acanthurus > Acanthurus lineatus. The sequence goes on along the minus strand of JAPZDV010000011.1, from coordinate 1,585,613 downwards.
AAGCTCCTTATGGCTGGTTAAATAAATAAACTGGAGCCTGACTGATCAAGCACTGATCTCATGTTTGTATAAACCACTCTGTTACCGCAGGGTGATCGCAGGGCTACCACAGAATGTACATTACAGTTCTGCACTAAGCCCAGACTGCTCAACAACACTCTATGACTCAAAGCCAAACAAAGGTTTTAAATTAATTTTTTTAATTAATGTGTAATGCTGCAGCTGCCTTTATACATCTGACTGAGATCTAAATTGATGTGGGCATGTAGGATTTGAATTGCCCTTTTAAAGGAAAAATGAGAATAAGCCCAACAGCGAGTACATCCACTAAAGAGCTTTTTAGGCTGTAACTAATCCACTCCTGATTTCAGAGCCGCATGTCCATGATCACAAAGTGGAAGAAGACTGAATGAGGACATTTTCTCAATAGAGTGTAATTGAGACCAAAATACCTATGTACTAAGTAATTTTTGTTTAAAAAATTGAAAGTATTTTACGTAAAAAATTACAAGAAAACAGTAATACTGTTTCATATGTTGGTAAAAACTGTACAGATCTTTACTTGCTCGTATAAAAAGTATTTAAGTACCACTTCAAGCATAACTGAAAAAACTCTCATTGTTTGGTTCAATTAGTTTACGTGTACAGCTGATTAAACAGTTATATACTTAAGAAATGATGGTAGACATACCTGATTGAACCTACGTGTGAATGCAACCACATTGGGAGCCAAACTGTGTTTCTCTTTCCCATTCCATCCACAGCTGGCCAGCTCCTGCCAATCAGAAAAGTGACATCAACCAACAGCTTTAGGAAATCTGCAGCAATAACTAACCATGACCATGGTGGCAGTATCTACAAAGTAATAGAACATGAGACATTGACCAAAACCATGTCAAATGACAAAACAATTTATCTTGAATTCTATGAAAAGCTGAGTGTATCCACACCATGCTGGCATGAAAATTATTGGTGCCTTGTTTGAAAGCTAACAATACGCTAACAAGCTAACATTTGCACTGCAGTGTGCATTTTGCCAGGTGTAATATATAACCCCAAGTGTTTAATAATACAATCTGTTAAGCAACATCCAAGTTTTAAGCTTTATATTGCAATTAAAGCAGCGCTGTGCTTTAGTATTATATCACCATGCTAAAATGATCAATGACAACATGCTGATTTTTGTTAAGTGTGATGCTTGCTATGTTTGCCATGTTAGTTTAGCATGTTAGCTTGCCGGCATTTGGTGATATTTCCGCCTTGACCAAAGTGGTGCAATACCACTGGCACAGCTACAATGAGTATGAATGTTTTATTAACTAGATGGCACATATTCTTTAAGTAGCAGTGGTCTTCTCTCAGAAACAAAGACCACAAAATAATATAAAAAGACAATAAAAACAACAGAGATTAACAGCTGTCATACTATCACTGGGACCTCACTTTACTTTTACTTTGAGCTAAATTAAATGTAAATTATTTCTTTACTTTATCTAGGATAGAACAAAAAAAGTGTCTAAAAGTCTAAGTCTAAGTCTAAAAATGGCTGCAACAAAATAACAGCCTATCCTGAAAGGAAAACTCAGATAAAAGTAAATGTAATTATAAACAGGATTATTTTCATTTGCACCAAACATCTCCAGGTTAGTTAATTCACGACTATTTGCATTTATTACATTTAAAAGAGCACCAGCAAACCATGAAACACCAGCTATCTGCTGTCCAACCAGCGGTGTAACATCATCACTGAACTGCCTATGAGGAACTGATCAAGATATGTTAACGATAACAGAATAACATTTTTTTTAGGTCTCCCTTAAATATTCCTGGTGCCTGGCAAAAATATTTTACACAATTATTAAAAAATGATTTCTATGGAAAGAGATGAGCTGGTAAAATCCCTATAATAGACCTTTAAAAGGTTAAACTACAGCTTGGAAATTTTACATGGAAATGATGCTCAGGAGACCAACCACTTGACCATCTCTCTTACCTCTGGCTGTATTGCTTTGAAAACTGGTGCATCCATCAAAGTGATTTGGCTCTAAAATAACAGCAAAGAAATTCATATTAACTTTCAATAAGCAGTTTAAGCAATCGTTTACATACACAGTTAGGTCAAGTCAGGAGCAATGTCACTCTGCTGCCAGATTTGTGACTTTTATCATGAGCAGGTAAAATGAGAAAAACATTATGGTAAACTTTCCAGTTACTGGTCGATAACAGAGCACTGGCTCCTAACACCTCTAATGAAGTTCCTTCAAAAAGATGCTGATAGCTAATATAATTAACCTCTTGTCATCCAATTCTTTCTCCTTAACATGTGCCTAAAGGTCTTAAAGTATGCTTAGGTCTTTCAGGTATCATCTGTTCCAGCTTGTACTGAGTGATACTCACAGCAAACTCCTCAGGCGTCACCTTCAGCACATCAAAGACAACTGCGTCGTAGCTCTTGGCATAGTCTACACAAGGTCCATCCAGTGAATCAGAGCTGCTGCTGGCCTGAGAGACACACAAACTATCATAATAATGCTCTATGAAGTCAAGCTGTCAGAACCAAAAAAAACCTTGTTACTGAAGTATGCACAAGAGTCTGACGACAGAGAGAGATAAAGGAGAGGAGGAGAGAGAGACTGGAGCAGGGAGATAATGGCAGCTGAAACCTTCACCACGCTGTAACTCGTAGATAAACCAGGTGCACAAAGTGCTATATGGAATTACTTCGGCTTTAAAACAAATGAGCATGGTGAAGCCATTAACACCGAAGCACCACTGTGCAAATGGTGTTACAAAACATGTCTGGCCAAGGGTGGAAACACTTCCAACTTCGCAAAACACTTGAGGGACAAGCACCCAGACCCGATGCATAGTTATAGTTCTAAGATTTTCTATTAAAATAAAGTCAATAATGACATTTTATGTGTTCTCTTTTTACTTGGAAAAGTATCGAAAAGTATCGAAAAGAATCGAGATACATGGTGGTACCGGTACTAATACCAAAATGCTGGTATCGTGACATCGCTAAGTGGTACTGATAACCTGTCTACCTTTTGGGTCGTTGTATCATGTGTTTAAACCGTATAGGATACCTTGGTCTCTGGACTCAGCCTGGGCAAACTCCTCCAGGTTGGCTTCAATCAGGTCGGCCAGCTTGTTGAGGATCTGTGCTCGCTGTGCTGGGCTCTGTTTAGACCATCCTGGAAAGGCTTCTTTAGCTGCTGCCACTGCTGCCTCCACCTGCAGGCAGTGAAGCACAAAGAGATTAGCATGTTGCTCTGTGTTATTTTTTAGCTGATTCTTACTCTACATCAGTGGTTCAAAATATGAGGTCAAGACTTCTACAATGAATGTTTTTCCACTGAGTGAGCTTTGGTGCTTGAATCGGTTCTGTACAAGATTTTTGGAACCATGGTGCTCTCTAGAAAACCAGTCTGCATTTACACCAGTTTACCATTTTAATCAAGGAAACATCATCAGCAGAGGTCATTGCTAATGTACAACCACCTGCACTGTTTTACACGCTAAATTAAGGAAAATTTTTAGGGAACAACCCTTTAGGTACTAACCAGTTTTCATTTTTGGGTTTAAATGCTAATCAGTTTTACGTTGGTTTAAAAGGCCAAACAGTAGTCAGAGGATCTAAGGAAAAAAAAGTAAAAATCTGAGAAGAAAAAAGTTTCTTTTGCAAAATACTAAAGTGTTTTTCTTTTACAATGTAAATGTTTTGTCTGTATTTCTTGTGAAGTACTGGATCTCATCACCTTCCCAACCTCTAAAAATCCTTTGGATTAATATTTTTAGAAAATGGAAAATAGAACTGTTCATTTCATGTCCACATTAAGAGATGACCTGTGCACAGAGATGTAGAAGCACTGCACATTACATATAATGTGAGAGTCCGTGTTTACATTTTGACAAATGATAATTTAACTTTACAAAGCATAGTAAATCATAATGGGAATTATTGTTTATTCCCAAATGATAAACCTCACCACAGTTTCTATGAAATACTGAGGCATGTTAACGTGTAAATTGACATGTTTAATGATTATTTGACTGTTGGCTGTGTAAAGAACTATGCAAATGTTATTATTGCAAGACTTTTTGCTGCAAAGGAAAACAACTCTGCTCTTTATTTTCATGCACATGCATTCTCTTCTATCTAAATACTGAATGCATGGTGCACCCACCTCTTTCTCGCCGCTGTCAGGGACTTTGCAGTACACCTCTCCAGTGGATGGATTGTAGGAGTCAATGTAGCTCCCACATGGCACAAACTTCCCCCCGATAAAGTTCTCAAGAACCAAGAGCTCCGAGGTCTTCGACATGGCTGTCAACTGAAGCTACCAAACTAATACAACAGACTGAGAAAATGACAGCAGACTGCTGCAGGCAATGGTCCCAGTCACTGTAATCAAACTGGAGATAGGGGCTAACCTTGACTTGATCAAATCCTCCCACTTTATAGTCAAGCTCACCTTCCACATTTCACGATAAGGGTAAAGTGGTATGTGGAGCAAAGGTTTGAAATGAAATTCCTACTGTTGCTGATAAGTTACAGTATGAAGATTTATTAAGCTGTGCAAAGCTGGTGTAGCTTAGATTCACACAGTGAAACTAGTCCACAACAAGTAAAAGTCCTGCAATCAAAACATTACATAAGTTTGGGTTTAATCAGTACCAGAAGTTAAAGCAGTCATCATGCAGCACATGGTCCCTGTCAGTGTGTCACTATCATACATGATGTTTTGGGATTCATATTACTCCATCATTGGTCAAATGCACAAACTATGGCATTATGTTGAAATTTAAACTTACAGCTGTAATTTTATGCTTGACTATATGCAGAAATCAACTAGAGATGATACAATTTTCTAAGTACTTGGGAAACAAAAAGGCAATTTTAACATGCAAATTTTAGTAAGAACCAGGAAAAAACTTTATCTTCTGATGAGGACCATTTGATATGATAGAAAGCTCAATAACAGCTATTAAATTGGGCCTTAAGAGGCCTGCAGGATCAGTATCCACTGATCAGTCCAAGGTCTGCCTTGTTTTGGGATGTTTGTCTTTTAAAATGTCAATAATTAACTTGAGCAATGTTAAACTTTATTATGTAATGCTTTCTCATGTGGAACCTCAGGAAAAGTAGGTGATACCTCGGAAGTACCAATTACAGGCAGAAATCAATAAATCTATAAATCACAGACCCTCATCTCATATTTATGTTTTGTCTTCCTGTTAGCACAATGCTTAATGCCACATGGACTCCAAATTGTTGCCAGAAATATGGCTGTCAAAATCAGTTGATTTTAGGTTTGTTGTACACAAACATATGATTGTCAGTTTTATAAAGTTTCACCTCCTTAGAAAGCCACAGCATTACTCATCCATTTGCAAAGAAAGTGATTCATCTTAATATTATGGGCCATCAGACTTGCAGCAAGAACAACACTCCCACAAGGATTGTGGGCAAAAAAGAAAAAACTTTTAGGCCTCTGTTCCAAGTTAAGTGAAATATTTTTACTGGTCAATTTATGTATTTCTCTGGCGGAATACTTTAATCCACATGTGCATCTTTGTGAAAATAACTAGAGACCCTTCATAATACTGAACAGTGCTGTCTTGCGGCAGGTGGGGGACATCATCAAATTTTAATAAACTTACAGTTCAAAGCGACAAAATGTGTTGTGAGAAGGTGACTTTCAGTCAGTGTTTATTTGATCCCAAAGCCCTTCTTTGTTTCTGGAGTTGAGAATGACTCAACGTTTTTGAGACCTTTGTCCCTGCAGCACTACAGATTATTTTGCAGTATCGGCTGCAGATGGCATGGCAGCCATCATGCAAGTCAGCCACAGATAGTCACGTAGCTTACCTTTAGCCAACATTCATGCAAACACTTTTTTGTGTGTGTTACCTGACAGTGTATTAGAAATATAATCTGACCATTAAACCTTTTTGCAGCCAGTTGCCGCCATAAAGTTATCTGAGAAAGAGGCCGCCTCTAAATTTACTCCTCTTTATCTCTAAATTTGTGTACTTTCATATCATTTCTGGCAAGTTAACTCTCACACAGATAGGCGGGGCACTTTGAAGCGATCTTCTTGCCCCTCTTGATTTATGATCCACACAAAAATTAAAAATCATTCAACAATCCTTTTAGTTCTTCAATGTAGAAAAGGAAATGTTGTGAACATTGCCCCAGAAGAGTTGGCTTAAAGCTCAATGAGGATTATTTAAACTCTCAAACATAACTACTTATGCAACACATCGTATATGTTTTTTTTTCGGTGCTTTCTGCTCCAACATGAACAACGCTAGCTGTGTCACTGTCAAACCCGATGAGAATTATCACCTCTTCATTTTCACCTCCTACTTACTTTTGTGTATGTATTCAGTTAGATGGAAAAACAAAGTCCCTTTTTTATAGTTCATAAGTTTTAAACCTGTCACAAGGCTTTTTTCCTTTATGAGAGGACACTTAAAACTGCTCAAAGCAAAACTTAAACCACACATTACTGATGTCATGCTCATTTAGCATCATCTTCCATCACACTATCTTCAACCAAAATGTCAGACAAACCAACCTGAATTTAAAATTAGCTGATTGAGGTCCTTATTTTGACCAGGAGAACTTTATTAAAACCTTAACTTGTAGCAGAAAGCAAACATCGCTAATACAACCACAGCTCTGGTTAAAGAACTGCTTGTCTCACAAGGATTCAGAGTTCCGTTGTTCCAAGTAATTCCATTGCTGTGCAGATTCTTGTAGATTCAGGTGCAATGATTCAGGTGCAGATTCAATGATTATTTCTTCGTTGGCTATGCATATTGGTATCTCACTTAAGCCTGTTGGTGCCTTCAAGAATGCTGACAACTTAGAAAGCAGACTTATTGCTAAAGTTACACATTGTACAGCTTCCATTACACTCATTATTTCTGGAAATTATCATTAACAAACTCAACTTTTTGTGATCCCCTTGCCCACATCTCCTAAAGTCTTAGGTTTAGCCTGGCTAAAGATTCACAGATTTAGCTCCCTACTCCTCCACAGACCATACTATCAAGCTACAGACCTCCTCTTGGATGCTCTAATATCCCACCAGTAGATTGTATAAATACAACCTTAAAGAGGGGCTATGAAGAAGTACATCAAGGATTCCTTGGCTGCTGGTATGCCGGTCCATCTCTATTCTTCCCCTCTGGGTGAGGGCTTCTTTTCATAGATAAGTGAGACAAAACTCTGTGTTAATGCATCGCACATAGAAGTTTAAATTACATTACTGTAACAAAAATACCCTCTGTCTGTAACTGATGATTGACCCATCTTTTGAACCCCTGTGTCATGCTCAACTTTTCTGAACTTATCCCCTGAATACCACTTAATGGACACATAGTTTTAGACATACTGACATTTCAGTGTGGATGTTAATCTGTGTTCAGATTATTCTTGTAATAGACCAAGAATTCAACATCTACTATGTCTATGTATTTACAGATGTGTCAATACTACTTGCATGACTTAAACTCATGTCAGACTTGGGCCAAAATTTTGAAGATTTTAGACTTAATTCTGACAAAATCAAAAAGTACTCATGTCTCCACTTAGACTTTTATAAAAGTGATTAATGACTTTACTTTGACTTGAGCCTCTTGACTAACCTTACCCCCAATCGACAGATCTGTTGTTATTGGATTTGGTTAAAAACATATTGTGATTGGTTTATGATGCAGAAAGTTTTGCACTGTGAGTTTGACTTGGGAAATACCAGTCATGACCAGGACTTGACTCGAGACTTTATGCAAAAATTTGTTTGTAACATGCAAGACAATGAGTTGGTCCCACCCTTATCTTTCACTGACACTCTGACATCAACACTATGAAGACCGGCAGCATTCCACATACAGCAATGACATAAGCCAGACTTAGCACACATACAACACATTGAACTACATGTGGCATTTATATAAGAAGTTTTAATTCAGAACAGCGTATTTGTTTTAGAAAAACAGCTGAACAAATGCCAGAAGAGTGCAAACATTTTGTTCCAAGGAGCTGTTTGGTTTTTTTATTTTGTTAGCCTGAGGCAAGCACTGATCCAGGTCTCTCTGTTCATCTGCTTGCCATTAAACATTTTCTCTTTTCTATCAGTATTACCAGTGTTTTCGTGACTTCCTGTGAAAATTACTTCCTGAACTGTGACAGAGGACAGGCACCTGCAGTGTAAACTTTGAAATGATGAATTAAGTTGTTTTTCTAACTTCATAACTTGTTCTCTGTGATGTCTCTTTCTGAAATGGTCATTAAATGAGCCTTTGCCTTATCTGGATTTACTTTGTTTGGTCTGTACTTTTTAATTCTTAAGCCCAAACACTCACACCACATAATGCATCTAAACTGTGCACCTGTCGAAGACCAACACTTGCCACTGCTGTCATGTATCTGTCTGCTCTTAGTATTTGATCGCAACACTCTTGACTTCAGTGAAGAAGTGGTAGGAATCCCTCCCTCCTTCCCTCCCCACACCAGAGTTCTTCATCCCTCCAAATGGAAAGTTGGGATCTCTCATCGCCCAACAGTTGGCCCACACCGAACCTGCTTGTAACTGTTTAGTCACCCGCTGAATCTTTCCCACATCTTTGGACCACACTGCTGCAGCCAGACCATAACGCACGCCGTTGCCCCTGCAAACAGCCTCATCCTCGCTGTCAAAGGGGTTGATGCAGGTAACAGGGCCAAAGATCTCCTCCTGCATGACTCTGGAGCTGTCAGGTATGCCTGAGATGACGGTTGGGGGCATGAAGTAGCCCTTGGCGTTGCATTCAGGGAGGTCCAGCTTATCAATCCCTTCACCACAGTGGATTTTGGCGCCTTCAGCTTTGGCGAGTGCTACAAAGCTTCGAACCTTGGGATGGAGGAAAAAGGGATTTTATCTTAAAGTATCAAACAAATACTGCTCTTTTCAAATTGAAAGTTGATCTTTCACAGCATTTGACGCTTAAATTAATCACCTTCTCCAGGTGCTCTTTGCTGATGAGCGCTCCATTGTTGTTGTTGTTGGGGTCAGAGGGCGAACCTGTCTTCCACTTCTTAGCTGCAGCCACAAACTTTTCCAGGAACTCAGAGTAAATACTCCTCTCTACATAAATCCTGCTGGTGCACACGCAGATTTCTCCCTGATAGATTAAAAGGAGCATGAAAGATGGAGAATTTGGTTGAAGCACTGAATGTTAAGGGCATTGTTTTTCCGCATCTACATGAGACAAAATGTGAGCCAAGATCTCCCCCATGTGGACAATTTACATTACTGCATCCTCACCACACAGACAACAGATTTTTGTACAGCCTTTATTTCTCTAACATGAACAATTAGAATGAAACTAATCTGTTGTTATTCAAAATTTCTAAAACAAGTATTTTTCAGGAAACAGATGAAGAATATTTCCACCTTAACCTGCATTAGTGTTCTTAGAGTCTCTGCTCTTTCATGCTATCTGTTTTGTTATGCTACAAACTGAGCCAAAGTTAAGTGTGTGTCACCACACATTCATTCAGAATTGTTCATTTGAATTTAATTTACTCACTTCCAGTTTGTTCTCACCTGATTGGAAAAGCTGGAGCCAATCGCAGAGTCGATACACTTATCCAGGTCTGCATCAGCAAAAACAATGGCAGGATTTTTACCCCCCAGCTCCATTGAGAGCTTCTTACAGAAGGGGGCGCTCCGTTCTGTGATGTGCTTGGCAGTTACAGTGGATCCAGTGAAGGAAATCGCTGGGACATCAGGATGGCCAACAAGTGCATTGCCTGCTTTGGGGCCAGTGCCAAACACGATGTTGATGACTCCAGGAGGAACCCCTGCAGAGACAGACAGGTCAACATATCCATGTGTGTCAAGTGGATCTCAATTGCATTGTGGGTACTGATGCCTCACCAGCCTGCTCCATGTACTTGCAAAACATCCAGGCAGTAACAGAGGTCATTTCGCTGGGTTTTGCAACCACTGTGTTGCCTGTTGCGAGTGCAGGTGCAATCTTCCAGGTCAGAATGAACAGGGGGAAATTCCAGGGGGTGATCAGACCGGCTACAAACACAACAGCACAGTTAATACATTTAAAAATACGTACTAAGCAAAAATATTACATTTATTTTAATGTGATTATATTGAGCACTCACCCACTCCCACAGGGCTGCGGAGAGTGTAGTGCAGACAGCCCTCATGGTCCATCTGACTGCAGTCAGTGGTGTAATGAGAAGCTAAGGACGCAAAGAAGCGCAAGTTGCCCGCTGCTCGAGGAATGTCCACAGCCCGTGCAGATGTGATTGTTTTACCTGTAATGATACATTAAAGATGGTGATAAACGGCACAGAATAATTCAGCACTAGAAAAGTGTGACTAATATACTGCTTTTACTGGTGACAGGCATTCTTTTATACGTTGTAAAATATGAATTAGTGGGTCTGCATCTCACCAGAAACAAAGAAATGTAGGATATCCATAACTGTAGCCAATGAATGTTTGCAGTTGCAAAAATAGATTATAATTCCTGATGTTTTGATGACTTCTTGACTTATCATCATGTGCGACCAAAAGCCAACATTTCTAACTGTGCAGAGCTTAAAAAATGTCGTAAGTGGCATTAAACTGACTTCAGCATTCATTTTCTCCAGGACATGATCACTGTTTATTTGGAACTGTAATTGAGCTTTCCTCTGGTGCCACCCTCAGGCTAAATGTCAGCTTAGAGCCATTATATATCCCATAATCTAATAGATAGTGCTTTAACATGTTTTCATATTCTTTTGCTTTTGATCAGCACATGTCATGACTTTATGTTGTTATTTCCTCAGGTTTTTTTTTTATTCCTGCAAGTGCTACAAGCCAAATAAACTTGAAATCATCAGTGTTAGTCCCACACTTTTTGTATTATGGTATGTCATTGACATGAACAAGACTTCCAATAAGGACTGAAAGAAAAACTACTGAAGCATTCAGAAGCAAATCTGTTTAAGTGTGTGAACAATTAACCTCTTGCCTATAGTTCAAAATACTGACCACATGATTGTAATAAAATGTTTGCAGCTGCAACAGTCACCTGCAGACCAAACAGTTAAACATTAATCCATACAACTGGCAGATTACTTATAATGAAAATAATCTTTGGTTGCCGCCCTTATCATGTCTTTAGTTTTAAGTTGCTATCGCACTTGAACAGAAACTACAAATACATATTATGACATTTTGGCATCACATCGTATTTAATTTTGTGTAAGAATTATTCCACTACTAGTTCCGTCCATTCATCACTTATCAGATGGCTGCAGCCAACCCCAGCAGACACTGGGCAAGTACATCCAGGACAGGTCACCAGTTCATCTCAGGACTCACACACAGACGCAAAACAACCAGTCAAACTACAGGTAATTGAGAGTAACAAATTAGCCTGTGTGTCCTTGGACTGCGGGAGCAGGGAACCCACTCAGACTTAAGGAGAGCATGCAGAATCCGCACAGAAAGGCCAGCTTTGAAAGCAGAACCTTCTTTCTTTGACAGTGCTAACCACTTAATTGTCAACAAACAAGTTGTGACCTCCTGACCCAGTGGTACCAGGCTTGTTCGGTATACCGGTACTAAATTGGTACCGCGGTACTGAGTCATTTAAAACGGTATTATACTGGCTGCTACCGGTACTTTTTTTTTTTTTTTTTACGTCGCCGCGTGACGGCACCGCGTTGTAATTTGAGCCGAGGCGAGTGAGCGAGCAGCGTGGAGCAGCAAACGGAGCAAGAGTCTG
>JAPZDV010000011.1:1548353-1558922 GCA_029814665.1 Acanthurus lineatus | reverse complement strand
TCAACTTATTAAATTAACACTCTTGTGGTCTGTCAATGAGAATCAATTAAAAAAAGAAATCATGTGGAGACAGTAGGAATGTAAATGGATTAAAAAACTGTCTTGCACGCATTGCAACAAGGAGAACAATGATCAAACTGTCATGCATACTTGTGTTAAAAAAACGAAAAAGAAACAGTCAGCTGTGTTTAAATGTCTGAATTACAATAATAGGACAGTTAGATCCAAACTTCTGCCAATACACACACAGCCTTGTCATTTAGTCCTTATGGTGCTGAAACACAAGGAGCAGCATGTCTCTCCCATCAATTGGATTGCTCGCTCTCTCCCGCGTTCTTTCGGTCTTTCTCTCTCTCGCTGTATGCTGTTTATGTATTTACATTTTCAGGTGTTTCACAGGTATTATCAGTGATCCCTCGGAACTCTAGTAAAGATACAGATTGGCGAACTGTTCCATGACAAAAAAAAACAAAAGGCAACAGTAAACAGTCATAGCAATAGTGCTGCTGTGCTTGGAGGTGAAACTGCAGAAAAGTGGATAAGTGGTGCCTGATACATGGATGAGTGAACAACAGATGGTGCTTCCCACTTGTTCCCCCTAAGCAGATCCTTACACTTCACTTCTCTTAGGATGCCATAGTGATAACATCTTTTCTTTTTTTCTTTTTTTTTTGGCAGAATGACAAGAACACATTATAGACCCCCCTGAGGGCCTATGTTGTTTTCTCAACTCAATTCTTCAACACACAAATGAAAGTACATAATGACAAAATTGAGTTCGTCTTTCTAAACTTTCAGATTTTACCCAACAGTTCAATAATACAAAAAATGTTTAGCCTTCTGTTAAGCTTTATTTTTTTGTCCAGTTAATAGAATGACCTAAAGATGGAGATGATGAAAGTCCTTCCAGACACATGTCTCTCTGTGAATCAATATTACAGTACACACTGTGAACCAACACTAATTTACATAAACTTTGTTCTTAGTGTTTTGGTATCAGGAAGATACAGATTTAATGACTGTAATGCAAAGCTTCTACTGGTCTAAAAATATGAATTAAACTGTATCTCTAATGGCCTATCAATGCCCTGGCATCTCACTGAGCTTCCTGGTGTCACTATTGGCTGATTCCCGATTATGTTTTTGTAGTGCCTGAATGTTACTGAACTCTACTCTACTCTACTGATGTGGATTCCCAATAAGAAATATTATATTATAGAATGTATCACTGTCACTGACATTCATCTGATACACAGTCTGAAGATTATTTTGAATTAAGGATTTAAGATAAAAACAGTCAAAGTTCATACTAGAAAGGGTAAAAGTAGCGTCTAATTGGCTAAGATAGCAGAAATTTCAAAATAAAGGGTTGTGTCAGTTTCTAGTTTCTAGTCGAAAGTAACAGTGATTCAAAGCCTTTTAACTTTAAAAGTAGGCCCCAGGTTCAAGAGAAGTTAAAGGACCCCTAAGTCACAAACCCCTGCTCACAGGTAGAAATGGGCTGCAGGTAATAATTCAATGCTGTGAAAAAAAACAAAAACAAAATAAGAGGGCTGGTTTCAAGCGATCCCTTTTTTTCAATGTGTTTCTTGCACTACTGTGCATAAATGAACACATATTCACTGACAAAGTCCATGCCCCTGTCAACCAGTAAACGTAGACCTACTAAGATCATTCATAAACTAGATTTACTGCATTGCAAGTGAAAGACTGCACCAACCTTTCAAGCTTAAGCTTATCCCCATGATGGAACCTTCGGATATAAAATGTCATCACATCATTGCTAAATGCATTTAAACATTTGTGTGAAGCTTTTGTCATAAATTTGCATATGACCTCTGTAGTTATGACCAATATCTGTTTATGAGGTCACAGTGACCTTGGCATTTAACCTTTGACAACAAAATTCTCATCAGCTCATCTTTGAATCCAAGTGGACCTTTTTTGGAAGAAATTCCCTCAAGACATTCTTGAGTTATCATATTCATGAGAATGTAAACAGACAGACATACATAACGCCTCCAGCTACATCTGTCACTGGCAAGGATGCATAGAAATGATATCATGTATAGCATTTATCAATACTGGTTAAGGCTTGGGCTACCCAGCATAGCTCTCTTTTGTGAAGTGAAACAAAGATTTTTAATTTTGCTGCTATCAGAATGAATCAGCAGTTGACATAGGGTTCGCACTTATCAAAGTTGAAAAAGTAGACAATGATGTAAACTAGAGGGAACTTTCCCATTCACCCCCAGAGTTCTTGACATAATATTAGCTTTAAAATCTGAAGTTATAGGTGATTTTAGCATGAGGACATAGGAAAAATCTCATCCTAGGATTAATATAACCTTACTGCTAAAAAAAACAATGTAAGAAGAACATTAGTCCAGGGCACTTAAAAAAAAGAAGAGAGAGAATAGGAAAACCATCAAGAGAATACGGACCTCTTCCAAAATTGCAATAAAACACACTGCGGCTTCTTGCAGCGAACAAAACAAAAATAAAGTATGCACAACTTACAAATACTCAAATTGGTTAGCCACACTATTATTTTCTAAGCATAAAGAAATAACCCAACAGGGACTAATGTTAACACTAAGTTGGAACTTTTGGTGAGGACTATGGTGAGAACTTATATAGTAATTGTCAGAAAAACAGAAACATTATCAACATTTAACAGGCAGTCCGAAATATAAAAATCAATGTCAGTTTAGTTATTGCTGAAATTTGGAACAAGTACACTAGCCCAGGTTAGACACAATGATAGTAACATTAATATCAACTTAACATCTAGTATTATTGGGTGTACACTGTATTTACAGAAAAGTATCACCTGCATACTTACTCGATACCCTCTTACTCCAAAAAAAAGGGGTTTTATGTTTTTACACCCAGACTCATACACATGGGTCTGAATCAGGAGTATAACATCAAATATTTTCTTTAAATTATGCCTGTTTTTGGACTCTGACACTCAAAGATATTGGGAAAACTGAAAATTAATGTATGATGCAACTTGTGTGTGTTTTTTCCTCTGATTTGATCTAGCTATTTTTACAGAGGGGGGTCAAGACTAAATATCTGAATATAAATTCAAATCTCTTTCTTCTTTTACTTTTTACAATGTATATTTTCCAGTGAAGCTGTTGATGTGATACGTAATATTTGGAATTCTGGATTTAAGACTCCCTGTATGATTCAATAAAACATTGTGTTTTTTACTGAATTCTTGATTACATTTTTTTTATAAATACATTTATCACCCTGACCAATTTTGTTCTATCAACCACACCTATTTTCATAAAGCTATTCAGCCTGATGTTGATAATCACCTAAATATGGGTGTGTTCTCTGTTTTGTGGGCAATCTGACCCGACAAAGATTTAAGCGTAATTCGAGAACTGTAAATTATAAAAATAAAATTTTGTGGTATAAAGCATCAGGCAGAACTTTTCTTTTAATAATGCTGTTATCCTGTTGGACCTGCACCTATGTGATGTGCGTGCAATCACTTTCCTTTAAGTACTATATGTAACATTTAAGCACAAAATACAGTACAATATCTCAACTCATGAAATTTTTGGGTGTGATTAAAAGATGTGGTCAAACCCACCTTAAACATTAAACTCATTCCTCATTTACAATGAATTGCAGTGTATTTATCTGTCAGCATGGCAACATTTTCATGTCTTTTACACATTATTTATTACCTTGCTAAACACTCTTGTACTTCCATAGCACTGTTTAAACTAGACATCAACTCTGCATTAGGAGTAAACCAAACTAATAATCTAATCTAACTAATCTTGAACTTTATATAGGACATCATCTATAATTGGTGCTAAAATGTATCAAAAATATTTCAATTTAAAACAACAAGTAACTGGCTAGGATAACTAAGTAAATCCATAGAAAAATGATTTTATGTGATATCTCTTTGATTTAACAACAGTATAAGACATGGGCCATCAGCAACCACTAAATAGTGGCCACTGAAAAATCTACGTTTTGCCACCGACTTTTGATGTTGGGTTCAGATAAAACAACTAACATGAAAAAGAAAAAGAAAATCACTGAATACATTGATTGTTTTGTCTAGAAATAAGCCCTACCATCTGTTTTGTGGTACATGGCCTGTTCTATAAAATAATGTGGGGTTTTTGTTTTGTTTTGTTTTTTTGAGTGAAGGATGTGGGGCATTTGGAGCACAAGCAGTAATGCACCCATCTGTATCCATGGTTACAGCTCCTTCCTGCTTGCAGTGGATATTAGAAAGTATGTTCTACAGTGTGCCTATTTATCTATACCCACTATTTTTTGATACATTGCCCCCACCCACCATTATTTTCACCTCATTATTCAGCCTAATAGTGTGTTAATGAGTCCATTAGCAGATTTCTATCATCACATTTGGTCTTCCATTGTGAACAATAATAGCATGGAACAGTGCATGGCAACACTTTGTGGTTACCTCTTACATTTTTTCTGTTTGTGACACTGCAGAGGGTTTAATTAAGGGTTTGGGTGGAGGGTGGGAGGGTCGTATTCTGCTTCAGGCCCAATAAATGCTAGAGCCGGCCCTGCACCATACACAAACATGTTGACAGCTGAGATTTACGTCAAGTGTCGCAGACAACCACACATCCGCGCGCCTCGACAACAAACGTAAACACAGCTGTGTCCATTAATCACAGTAAATCTGCCCGCATGCAGTGTCCTGTCACGACAGAAGATACGTATGACACGGCGGTTATTGCCCATATGAAGCTCCCAGCCCAGGCCTGCTGCTGCTGTTGCTGCTGTGTGTATCAGCGCTGCACAATCTCATGCTAAAGACTCTGTGGTGCCTACCTTTCCTCGAGACAGCTTCTCTTGCTGCTGCTGCTGCTGCTGCTGCTGCTGCTGTAACGCTACTATAAAAGACGACAATATAAGTTCACATTGAAACGTGTCCTGCCGCGGTGGTTAATTAAACCCGAGAGGTGTTTTCCCAGCAGTGTCTAGAGGGGTTATTCCTTCTTTGAGCCGAACATGAAGCCAAGGTCGTAACGTTTGGTCAGCAGGGTCCTCAAACCGTGCGGGATACATTAGACGAAATCATACAAACATGGCAGTGACGTGCCAAATTAACTGTAGTCGAAAAAAGAAGTGAAAATGAATAAATACCGACAGCAGGAAGTGACAGGTAGGCTCACTTATCTTGACAGCCAGGTGTATTGCCTAATGATCCGCTCGGCTCTACGGAGAGCTCCCGCCTCGAATAACAGCTGGCCAATCAGAGCGCAGCTCTACATCAGCGTCCTTCAGACGCAGGTGCATCTATGATGCCTTCAAGAGCTGCCTGTAGGATCGTAAATCACAGCTTCTCCGTGGTACGTTCTTGAAAGTTCCTCACGCAAAAAGGCTTAACTAGGTGAAAATGACAAGCATTTGATCTTTTATAACAGCATGCCCTTTTGAAAATCATTTTGCAATCTAGTCTAGATGAGAAAACATACTGAGTTTCCAGATGTCTGTACTAAATTAAATTTCTTTCCTTCTGAGTCAAGTTCATATGATATGCTCTTTCATCAGTATAGCTTCTACACTAGCTTAACTAATATAATTTGGTAAAATGTACCAAGCCTTTAAAATGTAGGATCCATAGGTTTAACCTTGGGGTAGGAGCTATACTCTGCACGAGCTACAATTTGAAAATTAAGTGTTGGACTTTTTTACAGTTAAAATTTAATTTAATATTACAGATCCTTATTGCTTTCAAACAGGTAACTCATTTGAGACAAATACAGCAGTACATGAAGAAAATAACATTCTCTACACTGTGCTTTATTGCACCTGTTATTTTTTCCATCTGATTCATTCGCTGATCATTCCAAAGTCATTAATTTAATGAAAATATGTGACTCAGGCTTCAGCAAGGCCCATCGTACTCTGCAACACTAATTACTGAATCCTCTTGTTTTTCCCCCCCTTTGCTCTACAGCTTCCTTGTGCTAGCCACTATGGTCTGTGGATGAACACTGGGGGCATCCATAAGGACTGTGTATGGAAGAGAGGTCACAGCCTGTTAAGTTACAAGTAACAATACTCTTCAAACAGTATTGAAACAGTAATAGCAGATAGGTTTGAGGTCATTCATAAAATTATACTTCTGTCTCTAGATTACCCACCACCAGCAATCCTAAAAGTAAAATTTTAAAGCCTTTTGGCCTTAAAAATTGGCCATAATTATTCAGCCAGCAGCACCAAATTATATGGTGCATATTTTTCCATCCAGTCAAATTACTTGTCGATGGGACCCTGTTGCTGTACTTGCTGTACCTCAGTTTGGGTAGTAGACACAAGATTTCAAAGCTACACTTTCTTTGAACTTTGCTCTTGAGCACGCTCTCTGCCCAAACATGAAATGTTGTACCGACCCTCAGATTCTCATTAAATGCATTCAGTAAAGCAAAACACAAGGTCAAAAATAGTATTTCTACAGGAAAGCCTCAGGCAAAACACGAGGAGTCCTGGAGTCCTTTGTGCAAATTTTAGAGAAGATAGAAAACAACAGTGATAGCCACTAATCTGAGGTTGAAAATTGCTTTTAGCAACAAAAAGGACAAGAAATATGTGCAATGTTAAGCTTTGATTATGTATACTGATGAATGACAGCACAGTGTCCTCATACAAAGAGTCCAACAACATATTTAATGATGTTAACAAACCTTTAAATAACCATTCAAATATTTATTAGACATATCCAAACTCTAGTAAATACATCAGTTGCTACCTTTTCAGAACTGACTCAGAGTGTTTTTAGTGATAAAAAGAAATGACCAATTCTCAAACATTTGTGTTGTATCAGTATACATGTTATCATTTAAAAAAGAGCAAAGCAGAAATCTGATGATTGTCCCACTTTACTTTATCTGCTTATGTCCAATCGTATGCAGCATCAGACAAACCAAGATCCATATCAAACAAGTCCTTTCTCACAATGAAAAGTTTAGTGTTTTATTAAAATTGGAGGAACTGTGTTACCTTCGTATGTCTTGTTAAAGATCCACTTTGGGAAAAGCTGAGCATCTTTTTTTGTTTTGAGTTCATGAAGGACAAGGTGAGGGGACCATATGAACGAGGAAACCAACCTTAGTTGGCATCAACAGATGTGGATGTAGCATGATGTGTGTAATGTCTTATGTAATAATGATAACTGTTTATAACTTGATAATTGATAATTGTCAATAATTTATTTCTCCCCCCCTCCCCCTCAAATGTGCTGAGTTATTGGTGAGGAGAGCAGACAATGCAGCTGGAGAGGATGTGGGGTTGCAGTGAGGGGGTGTCAGTGTCATGGGTGAGCTGGGACTTCACATACAGTTGAGTTCAGGGTTAGTCAAGCTGCCCTCTGAGGTGACATGGACAGGATGCTCTCAGCCTCTTCATACATCTGAGAAACACACAGGAAGACCATTACTTTGGGTACATCTATGAGAATCATTAAAGTATTGCTGAGAATTTGCTTCAGTACCAGTAAAAGAAAGGTAAAAGTAAAAAAGTATCCACAGTAGAGCAGCAGTAGCCACATCCATCCATAGTACCATAGAATTACCTACAAAAGCAGGGAAGTTTAAAGGTGCTTTTACATTGTTGCATTGTAGCTTTGGTCCAGTCAGTGTTTACACTGTCATATGTTAAGCGAATAAAAATTTTGAACAAATGACAGGGCATTCATCTATTGGTAAAAAATTTGCAAGGTAAAATCCTTTCTGTAAGACAACAACTTTGGAGCCACGTTGCCATTTTGCAGTCGATTTAGAAGCTGTAATAAATATGATTTGGTATTGCAACCAAATCAGAACAGTGGAGTATGAGCACATTCCAAGACATATAAATATTGTAGAATTGCTTCACACAAATCAGAAAAAATGTACAACATGGAGGAAGGCAGGCCCTTAAAGCTTACTACATGTTCTCTGAGTACTTATTACACAGGAGACAAGTGAGGTTAGATATTTAGTTAACATCACATAAAATAAACAGCAAAAAGATAAACCAGCCAGTAGAGATGGGATAGAAATTAAGATCATAGTGACCAGTGTTTGCTTCCTATATAAGGTTCTAGATTTAGTCTGTTTGCATTCTCACCTAAAGCGAACCTAATCATGGTTCACCACAGTTCCCTCAGTCCAAACTTTTCAGGAGGACCATGGTTGGGTTGTTTGGTTTGACAATAGTCTGGACCATGTTCCAGGGAGTGTTCACTCCTGTAGCTTTGGTCCGGATTAAACTAAAAAGTCAAAAAGAGTCTGGACCAAACAAGGCAGGTGTGAGAGTACCCTAAGCATTACCCACATCCACAGCTTCACCCAGCAAAGCCAGGCAGAGAGGCTGCAGCTCTGCTAACAGCCAGTGTATGTACACTGTGTCATTGAAAGGAGAAAAGAGCAATAAATGCATCAAGTAAAGGGTGCTACTGGTGTTTGCTGGCCTTTTGTTGATCACCAGAGGGTCCTTCCTACTGCTATTGTCACTTTCACCCACCCTAATATCTGCTCAGATGACTAGTAGCTAAGGTCAAAATAGGTTTAAGAAATCTATTAAAACTTTAAGGTCATTTTTTTCTTTACTGGAATAAATGGCACATCTTGGAAGAGCTCCTGAATGAAGCGTCGTGAGGGCAGGCGGAACATGCAGTGAGCCAGAAGGTAGGACACTTCTGAATAAAGACAGATGTCATCAAATGCATATGGGAACTTCTCCTTGATCCTACGAAAAAAAACAACAACCAAAATTTTAAAAAAAAAGAAAGAAAGAAAAGAAAAACACATGTATCAAACACATCAGAATAGGTCGGAACATCTAAGTTGAGCAAAACAAACATTTTTGTGATTTTTTTTTTTCCAGTAAATATGGGCTCTGGTGATGACCCTTGTGTGTTCTGGGTTGCCTCAAAGGGATTTATTAGAAATAACTTTCTCATCCTATCAGTGGAAAATCTGGCAAGGTAGAAAAATGAAGCAGAGACAAAACTGACTGAATGAAGGGCATAAACAACAGTGCAAAAAATTAACCAATGAATTTATTTATCATTTATTGATTCTGAGCCAAACTCATTGCTGAGACACAGAGCAGACTCCTTCATTTTGAGGACTAGGAGAAATGGCTATCTCAGTGGCCCTAGACTAAGCCATGCCCTTGCTTTGGAGTTAAGAAAAAACGAAAGTTTCTCAAAAAAGAAGTTTGCCCTTACCATGTAAATCTATCAAGATGGAATGAGTTTATACATTAAGTGTTGCGTATATGTATGTGATTGCTATTTGTTAACATGTTAAACTTTAAAAAAGTTGATAATTAAAGAATAGTCTGACTAGATGTAAAGGATGTGCTGTAACTATAACAAAGCAGTTTTGTTCAGTTAAAACCCAGGTTCAGTCTCACGTTAATAGACTGGTCTCATGGTTTTTGGTCCCCACAGAGGAGCTGAGGTTGATGACAAGACGAAGCACCTCCTTCCTCAGCAGGACCCTGCCAGCCGGAGCATCTTCTGGGATGGACTTCACCCCTTGGATGATTAAAAGAGAAAATGAAACAACACGAGAGATGCATCAATATGTAAGTTCAGGGCTTGCTAGCAACTACAAATTATCTGTTTGTTGTGGGTGCTACAGTAAAGTGAAGTAACTTATTAATCGTACAATGTAAAATTGGTTAGCAAGTCAGTTGTTTAGCTTGTTTATAGCAACAGCGTCTTCAGGTTGTGTAAGGCATCCCCACTGTTGAGGATTATACTGTTTGGTTTACCTGTACTGCTGACCCTATGGAAAAGCCCAATAATGCTTGGCAAAGGAAGAAAGAAGGGGAATAAACAGAGTGCAGAGAATGGCCTTGGAGGTGTGAGTTTGCAGGTTTGTCCCACAATGTTGATCCTTAATCTGACCTTAAAAACTGACAGGATCAAATTGGTAGTGGTTCCATTATTGAAAATGAATAGTAAAGTAAGACCAATTATAAGAACTTATTTCAATTAAAGAATAAATGAATGAAAGAATGAACTAATGCACTAATGAATAAGTTAATTAGTCAATAAATCAATAAAAAAATAATTGTTTTAGATTTACTTACAGAGGCAACAAGAATGACCTTGATCTCTTTTTGCATCTTAAAAGCCTAAATTCAGGATCGACATTTGACACTTATAAATATTTATTGGTCAAAATAAGGCCCAAGTTTTATTCATAGGCCTGTTGTCTTTGCAGCAAGCTTTATCTGAGCCTGCACACACCTCTTCTAGCCCTGAAATTCACTGCTGCTGCTACATTTGTGTCTTAAGCCATTTTCCTGTGGGCCGGTGACTGTCATATTATGTGCACATTAACTAAAGATAAAAGATAGAGGTGGTTAGATTTAAAGTACTGTAAGGGAGCCTTGCCAGCCAATGTGTTACAGTCTGAACTAAGGAGGCAGGACCCAAGTGCAGAATTATAGCAAACTAAAGTTTATTTAATACAAAAGGATAACAAAAAGCGCCTTGCGGGATAATAAGAAAACAACTCAAAATCACCACTACGGGGAAAAACTCAC
>JAPZDV010000011.1:1531809-1548253 GCA_029814665.1 Acanthurus lineatus | reverse complement strand
GTTTTGCCCGATGGTTCTCTGGACAAAACAAAAGTAATTTGTATTTATTGTAAATGTAAAAAGGCAGGGTAAAAAATTTGCAATTAATTTGCAATTAATCGCAAGTTAACTCAGGACACTAATGTGATTAATCGCGATTAAAAATTTTAATCGACTGACAGCTCTAGCTCATATATTTGTCTGCGCTCATGTATTCTTGTTTATGCTTCTGTGCTATGTTTTTTGTGTGCTTTTTAGTGTTTTTTTTAATGCAATCAACCTGCCAGGGACAGCAGGTGAAAATTAGTCTATATGTCTAAATCTGGTACATTTTGATAATGAACTCTGGTGCTCATGTCAATTAATGTGCTTTGTTCCTTTTTAAATAAAATAAACAGAAACATAAAAATGACTAAAATTGCTATATCTAACAGCTGCCACTTGTATTTTCGTATTTCTTGATGACAAATGTAAGCTCAAACATGCAAGAACAATGCCCGTTTGTTAAGGGTTTTTTAAATTTTTTTTTTTTCAAAGTTTGCCTTAGTAATTTCTGCTCATAATTTTGTATTGATAACAAAGTAAAGAACTAGCCTAACCACTCTCCTTTTTGTGCTTATTTCTCAGTCTTTAATTGCCTCTGTCTCAAATCACCCTGAGAATGGCTTTACATTCTGGTTTTTTATTTGTTACACAGCGCAATGTATTTTTTTAATTGGAGTTGAGCAGAAACAATCTACACAAACTAAAGTCAATAAGTGCAACCTTGTGTAACTGAGTACACAGGGCTGTTTGCCCTTACCTCTTCAGATGCCAGGAGAAACTCTATAAACTGACAGCCAACCACAGTGAGCTGCCTGGCCTTGGGGTGCTCCAGCTCCAGACTGCAATACAGCTTACTGCTGGGCTTGTAGAAGAAAAGCAGCCTGCTCACAAATCTGTACAGAAAAAACAAACAAACATAAAACCAAGGTAATTACTGTTGTTTGTTAGTGTACTGAAAGTCAAATGAGAGCAAAGAGAACATATGAATGTAGAGATACTTACTTGTGCATTTGTTCATCCTTATTGCTATGCAGACTAACATTTGGCCACTAGAGCACAAAAATAAAACACAAAGAATATGATAAGATCATTAAAATCATCTCATGTTCCACAGCAATAACAGCTGGACAACTACAGATAAGTACAAACAGTATGGCCAGGCATGCAATTCATGCTGATTTCTGATAGAGGTCCATGATGAAAGCAGAAATCATTGATACATTCACCTTTAAAATGGTTCCAATGAGGCACCAGTTCCAGTCGAGGTTGTTGTTGTGGCTGAGGATGTGGCTTTCTTTCATTGTGGTCATCAGAGCATCCTCAGTCTCCTACAGGTCAAACACAGCTGGCTTTACTTACACATAGTAACTTAGTCTTATTTATAATTCATGGATGAATAGATTTGGTTCATTTAGTTTTAAAGGAATTTTAGATGCTTTCACAACAAATTCAGGTATGCTTATTATTCAAGAAAGTATGTGTACATGAACAAATATGTTCATGGCCAACAGGGCTCTTAAAAGAGATAAGAAGGCATATTTGTCCACATACAGCAGAGTTCTGTCAACATCATCACACAAATACTATGACAATATATATGTTACATTTGTCTGGAAAGCTGTAACGAAACACATTGATCTTCCTAAATCAAGTAATTACATTACAGTTACGAACTGAACAATTATGTCATTAATTAAGTTATTGTTACATTGCTCAGGTTTGTGAAATGTGCTGCGGCTGAGAGGAGAGAAGTCCTAAAGACACTGCTGACACTGCTGAGTGTTGTGTTGTCCCTCAGGAAGAACATGTAACACAGATTCCGCCTCCAGCAGCAGTGAAAAAAGGCAACTTTCCTTTCAATGAGAAGAATGCAGCTTCTTCAACTTCGACACGGAAATCATGAACTATTTGTATTCGGGGTGGAGACAGATATCCTGAAATGTCCTTACACTAAGGATGATATCCATTCAACACAGTACAGCCGTTAAGTGCAGCTATGGAGAGTTTAATGTAGTTTATTCGCCATTTTAACATGTTTGTCATGTATTTTCATCATCTAATGGTATTGAGAGGAGAGTGTCTCAAATTTATTGTAATTTAAATATAGTTTTATTTTGAGGTAGAACTACAACCTTCTGCCGGCACCACAGTGATTCTCTTATAAAAGCAACCAAGCCTCTGTTTTACTGTGGGGCTGTTTTTCATCAATTTTGCTTCCAGCTATGCACTATTACTCCATTAAAAGTATGAAAGAAGGAACTCATGCATATCCTTATTATGATAGGGATTTATGCTGATGTGTGGTCATATGTAACTTAAACATTATATTGTTAACTGGCAGTTATGTGACCATGCAAATCAGACAATGTTGCAGAGTAACACAAAAGTCATGTTACAAAGACTGAAACAAATGACTTTCAACAGGGAGTAAATATGTAATTAATGTATTCCTTTTTAACTTTACATCAGTATTTTTGAATAATGACCCTAACACTGACCTTAAAAATGAAAATGTCCCTCTGAGGTCTCAAGTGCTGGTCTCGACCATCGTGCAATGCTCCAGATGTGCGGAGGATGTGGTCCAGGTAGAGACTATAAGGTTTGACTCCTCTCCTCTTCTTCTCATGAAAACACTTCAGATAGTTTACCGCAGCACTGGCTCGTCTGTAAAAACCATTTATTTCAGTTTCAGTTCTCTTGACATTATTTTCCTTAACTTAACAAACTAGAACAGGACACAAGTTTTGCATAATTGTCATACTCTTCATTAAATGTATCCCATCAGTAAAGCACCCAAAGTGATGGACTCACATTCTCTTCTCAGCAGCGATATCAAAGGAGGCCGCCATGGTCATGATAGCAGGTAAGCAGTGTAGGTGGTGGCTGTGGCTGTGAGGGAGGATGGTGTTGGCCTACATGAAGAAAATCACATTTACACACAAATTTAGTCCATGGAATCTCCTGTTCTGATTAACGAATGAGAGCAAAGGAGGAAGGTACCATGTGGAGAAGTTCCCCCACCAGGATGGTAGCCCGTATGGATATGGCATCATCACTACTTGTGATCACCTCGACCAGACCCTGTGGAGGTCAGATACACTGTGATATGAACACTAACAGGATGATAGAAACACTAGCAAAGATTTTAGGTAAATGACTGACATCTAGCAGTCCACTTTTGATAAAGGCAGAAAGCACCAGAGCCAGGTAGTTGTCCATGAGGTCTGGCCTAGAAAAGAAAAAGAATTTCAATTTATATCTTGCAAAACTTTCCATCACATATAATAAGATAATATTAATGACAACACATGGTATTCACCTTGAGCATGATCGATATGGAAGAATTTTTTTGGCCTCGGAAGCGACAAACCCATCAGTCAACCTCCAGCTGTCCTGAAACCTGCTGGGGTCTAAAAGAGAAGTGGTTTCAATTGAGCTTCTGCTAAGTTAAATAATAAATAATAAATAAATAAAAAGGGGGTTCAACTAAGTGATGCAACTGTACCCACCTATACTTATCAGTGCTTCATTGAAGTCTGCCGTTGCTACAGGTATGACAAGCAGGAAGATATCATACAACATTTCCAAGAGAGCCTCCTGTGGGGGAAGGACATGATTTCAGCATGAACAAACAAGGCAGAGATATGTGTACTTAGTCAAGCATGTTTAAATTTTGAATTTCAGGCATTCAGTGAGTCCACTCTGGTTTAAAAAATAGCTAACAACAAAACAGAGGGATTTTTACTGTAGTTAAGCTGCTGCTAATTCACATAGCCAGTAGTTTTTCACAGACAAGAATCCTGTATGTACTCTTACATTCTTCAGTCAATGCAGCCCAGAGGAACATACACTGACTCTGTTATGACAACTGAAACTCAAAAGAGTGCATCAACTGTTGTCTTCAAGAAGACACATAATCCACACACTATTAATAAGATCCAAGAAATAATTTAATTAATTAATCATTTAAGTAGATAGATGTCATCTGGCAATTACTATTTTTCTCCTCTTCTCTCCTCTCTCTGTTTATATAGAAACTTGCTCCAAATTGCCACAAAGTGGAGAGGGTTGCTAGTCAGCGAGTTGGGTTTGCATTATTTTGTCACATTTTGTCAAATTCAAGTTTTTATTGGAACTGGTTACATGCATTGTATGCATTTTTCTTTTGTGCCCGGGTATCTCTGAGATGTCAGAAAAAAGGGGAAGCCAAAAAGGCTGAACTTATGTCCCATATGTCTCTCTCTCTTTTGGGTTCATCCTTCTGGCCTCATACTAATTTTCCTAAAACTTAGCCCAACAAATGTGGCATCTCTCAAAAGCCTGGCAATCACCTTAGATTTAAAATGCTCTTGGAACTGTCAGATTGAATTGATACTGATGAATGATAATGAAGACCATTTCAAATTTTCAAGGTAAATGCATGACATGTTTCATATATAGACTGAAAAATAGTGCATGTCTTATAAAAAGTAGCATGTTGCCTTTAGCTGTTGTCAAAGCTTTTGTCCTTCCACAAAGCAAATATGACTGTTGCATAACAATGATTACCTACCCGCATTTTTATATTTGGTATACAAAGCAGCCCAATAAGAGACTGGATTCCAGAGTTGCCTGACTTGCAGAGGGTAATGATGCCTGCAGGATGAAGAGGCCAGAGTTAGTCAGAGAAACAAATCCCATGCTCTTGCTAATTCTACATAAACAATGTGATTTAAGGCAAACTCAAAGATTCTGGCAGACTATACAGAATCGCTTAAAGAGAGGTTAATGAGGCATCAAGAGATGAGCATAGCGTACAGAAGAAACAATGTTTTCCTAGTGCCACATGATTCAAAGAGACTTTCTTGCATAAATATTTTGGCTGAACAGAAATGACTGTAAATTACACCATTTACCTGACCAGGAACGAAATGAGGCAACTATAGACATTTTACTGGCCATGAATCGAGCCTCCCTATCCTCCCTGAAGATAGCAAATAAAAAACTTTTAATAAAAAAAAACAAACCCACAAGCTTTATGTCACAAGCTGAACAGATTTTGTGAAACTCACTTGAGCTGCCCCTCTGCTATGTCAGGAGTGTGTCTGTAGTGGAAGTCTGTGTACGGCGCCAGGATTTGCTGAAAAAGACAGATGTGTTTTATGAATGACATCACACATACTTCAAGAACAGTTATATGCATTTTAAATATGAGAAGTGTTGGTACCTCAAGTTCAACGTCAGAGCGGACGTACTGTCTGGTGTGAGGGTGGTTGAGTAGGTGCAGGACGGTGGTGATGAGAGCTTCATTAATGCGACTCAGCTGACAGTCGATCACGCTCTTTAGAATGGTGCTGAGACCGCCCCGCTGTGCCACCACAACAGGGTTCTTCAAAGCTGCAGGATAAAGGGGCCACACAGAGTTCTGTAAATACTGTTGCACTGCAGGGGTTAGAGTCAGTGGGTATGTGTGTGTGTGTGTTCGAGCAGTCTGTCTTGACTTACAGAGCTCACAAAGTATGGCAATGCAGGCCCGTACCATACGATCTCGCTCATGCAGCCCATCATTACCCACAGCAATGAGGGAGTTGGTGACAGAGGACGGGAAGAGCAGTGCATTCACAGTGATCATCTGTAAGAAGCAGGAGCACAAACACACAGTGCTGTCAGTATTAAGCCATGCTGGTGACAGCTAAATAATGGTTGGTTTTTCAATCTGAAGTCCATTGCTGTTGACCACTTCGGTTCAGAATGAACTATTTCAAAACATAAAGATTGTTGGAGATGTCAGATAATTTAGCACATCAAGGATGAACTTTAATAACTTTGATGAGTGAACTCATCTGTTTTTTTAGACTATGTTCACTCTTTTTTGTGGCTGCCAACATAATTTTTTAAAATGTGGCCAATATCAGATTCCAAAGTGAACAGGTCACGGTGCTGTAGTGACCAACATGCACAAAAGATCAACAAGACATCATATTCAGCAGGCTGTGTATGGAAGTAGGAAAAAGGACGAACTGGTAGTATACACTGTGAGGCCACATGTGTTCACAATGTCATCTGTAAGTTCATGTGCAGTGGAAGCAGGCAATTGTGTGAGCAGATGATGATAAGGAGGAGGATTAAAAGAAACAGAGCTAAATGTTAAATTATGGCTTTTTGTTCACAGAGGTGTGTGTAGATGTGTGATCAGAGCCAGAAGTGGTGGGATTGTAACAAAAACGGCCTCAGTGAAACAGATTTCAGGATGTTAAGGTCTACTTTTAACTGCATCTGTCGGTGCCTCTCCAAAAGATTTTTATGGAAATACACTTACTTCAGGCACCCAAAAAGGGTGTCAGGTTGTATTGGCTGGCAACA
Organism: Acanthurus lineatus; assembly: GCA_029814665.1. Taxonomy (NCBI): domain Eukaryota; kingdom Metazoa; phylum Chordata; class Actinopteri; order Acanthuriformes; family Acanthuridae; genus Acanthurus; species Acanthurus lineatus. Next base: position 1,541,887 of record JAPZDV010000011.1, on the reverse strand, counting down.
CAGGTGGGTTACCGCATGCTGTCTGACCTGTTTGGCATTGCAAAGTCCTCTGTTTGCTTGACCATCCACAACTTTTGCAAGGACTTGTGCCCCGTCCTCATGTCTCATGACCACATCAAGCTACCTCAAAGAAATGGCTGTGTAAGTGTGTGAGAACCCTCTAGAGTTGATGGACAGAGTATTTGTTGCAAGCAGATCTCACCTTGCGTGCCAGTCTGAGAGCCTGTGTTCGTTCAATCTCGTTACTCTGCTGGATGTCTATGCTCCTGGGAGAGAATCAAAGGAACAGGGTCATAATAGAAAAATGAAAGCTCTTATGCAAATATAATACAATTGTAAAATCAAAGGTGGTACTTAAGGCACTCCCATTTTTTTCATAGATAACTTCACGTTCCTCACAGTTGGAAAAAACTCAAAAAAAAAAAACTTTCCCAATCAACAGAGTGTCTACAAGTGCTACTCATGCTACTCAGTGCATAAGTTGATGTTGTGAATCAATTAAGCCACCTCATGAACGTCAAAATACTAACAGACCATTGTGTATGTACTGAGGCGTTTTTCATGCATGACTTAACCTAAGTTATGATCTGATCTTGCAGTGCTCAATCATTGAGTTTGAATTTTAACCAGATTATGCAAACCGCAAACAATCTCTTTCCTAACTTGGAGAAAAAGTCTCGGGGCACTGTTCTGGTGTGTGTGTACGTATGCAAAAGCAAGGCCCTCGGTACAGAAACATTGGAAGAGCAGTCACAGCCTTTCACTGTGCATGCTTTGTGCCTTTCTTTACCAGAGGTGGGAGGTTGCGTTAGGGAGCAACTGAATTGTAGGGGAAACACTGAGGTCTGCAGACTTTAAAATAGCAAAAGTAAGTGAAGACTTCCAAGGTGTATTTTGGCAAGAAACGTACATTGAGTGAACTCATAAGTCTGATGAGCACTGTTGAGGAGAGGAAGAAACTCAAGTGGAGAAATCTGACTACTGACAACAAAATCTGCAGCTTAAATCATTCTTTTAAATATCAATGAGTTTGGCAACTACAGCATTATGAAAAAGCATGACCTATTCCTTTAACTAGCTTCTCCTCCATAGCAATGGCAGCCAAGGGTCATGTGTATTGTAGTGTTTACAGCTGCCCACCATGCCAGACAAAAGAAGTTCTGTGTTTCTGAATTTAGTAACATTGAGGTCATTGTTGAGAGAAAAAACCGAAATGGGAACACAAACACTTCTGTAACCAGCAGCACAACCCACTTGGCACCTCTGCACTACATCACATGAAGTGTACTGATTATTTAATTTCCAGTCTCTTTGCAAACATGTCATGTTCACTCACCTTGCAATCAAATAGTCCACCTGCAGCCGAAGCACCTTCTGTAGTACACTGCTGTCTCTGATCAGGTAACGCAGAGCGCGTAATCCAGCTGCACGGACTTCCTTGGCCTCATTCAACAACGCTAAACGAAGACTTGGGAGGAAAAAATCAGGGGAAGACTCATAATTAAAAAGAATTCAGCAGAAAAAATATGCAGAAGCCAGTGTGTCCAAATACTAACCAAATAATAATCTCCTCATATTTGAAGCCCAGCTTTTCCTCTTAGTTGCCAACACTGCACAGAAGCTGTTGGGGAAGAAATCCACAGAGAACTGTCACAAGTTTGAATGTATTGTTACCGAGTGCATCGTCACTGATTATTTGATGTACCAGTGAGGTCTATGGATGTGAATGTCAGTTTGGTCATCTGATGGTTGGTCTGACCCCTTAAGCCCTCTACACTCTACAATATTAAGCCCAACTCTGGGCCTATTTGTCCATGTATTTGTCCATGTATTTGACCAAATAATCCCTAAGGTGTGTGATGTCAACAATATTATTTTATTTCTCCCAAACGAGTTGGAGCCTCCTCAATGTCGAAATATCAAACATGTTTGATATTTATGATTCCAGGTTGGGTTGCCACTGCAAGATACCCACAACAGCGGATGAGTGCAAGCACACTGTGAAGCGTCGCCAACTGGATGCTGTGTGCTTTCACGGTTACAAACTTGACAAAGACCAATAAAATTGTGCCCTAAGTTAAATAGGACATTAATAAAGAAGACCAGCTCATCAATTTATGGCAGAAAATAGGAGTGCCTGTTTAATGTTTCTGGCAAAACATTTGATCACAAGTGTTTGTGATATCTCGCGTCTGTGAAAACCTCTGTGAAATCATCACTACAGACAGCAGATGTGTGGTCTTGTGGTCTGGACAGATCTTCTAGTGTGTGCATCCGGACGATTACAATTGTTAAAAAAAGCTGTAATTTTCCCTATGTCTGTGGTCTCCCACAGACAAAAGGAAGTGGTACACGTATAATCCAAAAAAGTACAGGACATTTACTCAAGCACTTTACCACTACTTCATAACAATTCAGAGATGGGTTTTAATTTTGACAGTTTTATTTTAGTTTTAGTCAGTTTTCTGAATGCATTTGGTTTTTAGTTGTTTCGCTTTTCAAATGTCATGTTTGATATTTGATGTGCATCGGTGTGCATCAATGTGCATGCAGGAGCAGCCTTAGGTAGCCAACCAGATGCAGTTAGGTCACAAGTGAATTACAACTGTTTTTGTCAGAAAAAAAGACCAAAATAAAACCTGACTTCTATCAGAGTAAAATTATATCCTAACTAAATAAGCAGTTAAAAGAAATAAAAGATTTCCTAGAAATTTACTAATAACACTGGGCCTAATTCACCAATATCTGCTTGAATATTTTCTTTAATTCTTACTTAAGTTGTTCCTAAAAAATTTCTTAAGAAGACTGTACATCAGATTAATAAACATGTTATTAAAACACAAAACTGCCAATCTCCTGGTAAACAGGGATAGGGCAGGGCAGGGATAATTTCATTGTAGACACTACATCTGGTCTCCTATTGGTTGGCAGATTTTGACAGCGTTGTTACACCAAAAATCCGAGAGCAGAGCAGAAATCCAAGAGCAGAGGTTTTTCAATTGAGCAGAAGTTACCTGTGTACAAGGGCAAGAGTTGAAGCCCAAGCAAGGAAAACCAATGCAAGCAACTATATTTTTAAGTGTAAGCATACAGTTTGAGAAAAAAAACACACACTATATCAATAAATCATGCTCTCAAACTGATATAACACACTCCTGAACTGAGACAGGAAAATAACATCATACAGGCAAGATATTGTCTGAGCTGGACCAGCACATCAGGGCCATCATTGGAGACATGGCACTATCAGGTGTGCCATCAGCAGAACGTCTGGACACAGACCTGGCCGTGACCGGACTGGTAAAATGACAAGAGTTATTATTTAAAAAATGTTAAATGACATACATAGAATTGTAGTTTAAATAATTTATTATTAAATAACAGTAAAACAAAACAAAACACAATAACCGTTTATTTTGCATGTACATATCAGCACTGCAATGTGCATAAGAGTGCGTGAGTGTGTGAAGATTCTATTCTCACCTAGGACCAAATTTTAAAATAAGAAAAAATTAGTGAATCTGGGAATCTTCGTAAAAAGTGTGTTTAAGAAAAAAATTACAAAAACATTTCTCTGTAAGAAGGGTTGGTGAATAAGGCCCATCCTTCCTCCTTACATAATAAACTTTTACCAATATAAACAATGCATGCCCTTTGCACTGGCTCTGGCCAAATCTACTGATCACATTCAATGTCACATTTGTAAAATCCCTTTTAAACGTAAAGACTGTGATTTAAAATTGGGATTTTCCAATGTGGCGATACAGATTTTATGTTGCTCTTACAAACCTTTACAAAGTTGTTCAGGTGACTGAGCTTGTGCATGTTGGAGACTCCTTGCTGCTTTGCAACATTTTGAAGGATTTCCCGAAGGTTCTCAGCAGGATCTGAAATTGGTCAGAGGTGATATTGTCTTTAAATGTAAACCAAAGTAACAGTACATTAATATGTCAAGGGAAGAATATTTCTTTTAAACAAGTATTACTAGTGTCAAACAGAAATAATGACAACACAGTGGGGGTAAATACTGGTACCCACACAAGAGGAATGGCTTGTTGTCTGACATAAGTCCACAGCTTTCTTTTGTTGTGACAAAATGCATAACTTGAATAATCTGCTGAGGTATTACAAAGTAGGGCTACAGTTAATATGCATTTTTGGACCCTTGGGACCATTTCTTAGCTGTGAGAACTTAGGTCTAAGAAGCCTCCGTTTTATTGTATCCACACAACAGGCACCGTGAGCAAATGTAGATTTAGAACCGTGTATTAAGGCATTCAGGAGGATTTTTAGTTCCACCTTCAGAGAAGGTACATTCATAACACCAGAGGAACTGAGTTACACACGTGAGTGCTGACCGGTGAAAGCAGGGGCCAGAACCAGCAACCGTCATTTTAAAAATCACCACCAGCTATGTGAACAAATATTATCCATTATTGCCACATACTGTACAAAAGAGTGGAGCAGTAATGAAGTACTCTTCTTCGTTGTTATTGGTGTTGCTCGTATGTCTTGCAAAAGTTATCAGTCCCATAGAAATAACGTCAGTATGCAAAGTGCCAGCTGGCTTGCATTGCTGCAGGGGTCCTATTAGTGGTGCAAATGCCCACAGAAAAGAAGCCCTTAATGGTTTACAGTTCTTCAAGAACACCACAACAATTGTTCTTCTCAAGGAGTTCCTGAAACTGTTGGGTCTGAAAATGCCTGATAATAACTTTCATTATTGATTCATCTGCTTATTATATGTTCAATTAATTAAATAAGTGTTAGAGTGAAAAATGTCCTTCAAAATTTGCCAAAGTTGAATCTGACGTCTTCATGTTGTTTACTTGTCTAACCAAAGTCCAAACTCAATGAGTTTAATATGAAAACAAACCAGAGCAGCAAATCCTCACAGTGCAGAAGCTAGAACTACTGACTGATTAGTAGTTCTATGATTTCATTTCATTGCTGTCTCATCACTGACAAATAGAGGATTGTACTGCGATTAAGTAGGTCAGAAATAAAAATACACTCTCTGATGACACTGTCTTTATAACCCTTCATCATTTTTTCTTTCCATTTTTGGCGATCTATATTGGGTCTGAGTGAAACAGTTCAGCACAGAGTGGAGTGATTTGCTGGTTTTAAAACAGGAACAACATCTCTTTTAATGGTATCACTCTTCTCACAAAACCTAAATGTTTGTGTTTTGTTTAAATGCTGTTTCAGTTACCTCTCTGCATGGTGCCAAAGAGTCTTATTTTACATGACTGTTAAGTCAGCAGCATGTAATAACCTGAATGCCTTTATATTCTACAGTATACTGTTCAATCCTCGTCATGCTGTCATGTTGGCATTTTGCAAATGAAATGAAACAAATTACATAGTGCCAATAACTGGTTTGTATTGCACCTTCTGAACCCCAAAACAAAGCCTATCCTTACAGCACCTGATCAGCCTTCTGTAACTATGAACCAAGTCCTGCCTCAGAAAAAGCCACCACCAGTGAACTAATGCACAAAAACCCAACAATTAGATAAAGAAAACATCTGGGAAGAGAACAACATTTCAGGAAATCTATGAATGGTTTGAAAAAGCTTAACTAACAGGATCTATGGGCTAAACTTAGCTTGAAGAGGTTGAAGTCCTGATAAAAATGACTGTCTCTTCAACTGTGTCATCTAATATATGTCAAATGAAATGTCAGCTGCAGTATAAGCAGCAAAAACAGTTGAAGTAAACTGCATATGAACAACCCAGAAAATAAGATTCAACTAAAAGTGAAAATAAGAGACCAAAAAAGGTTAGTAGTGCCATTTAAAGTAGACTTTACTCTATCACAACGTCCTGGATCAAGATATTTCTCTTGAGGTAAACAGACTTATTACTGCACAACACTTTGAGAACCTGTTATTGCATGCCTGTTACCACAAATCTGACAAAATGAAATCTGTATTGGGTTGACAGATTTAAATTTGTATTCAGAGATAACTTCAGCTCCATCAATTTCATTTGTTATGTTATAATTACTGTTATAATTTTAATGTGTTTCAATACTGTATGGTTCACGGTGCAGCGATGTTGGATTGTGGACTGCACACTGGATTGTTAATCAGATAAAGAAACTAACTTATTCTTTTAAGATTATCAGTAAGTGACCCGAAATTAAAAATATCGTTTTAAAATGATTAACATCTCGATTTTAATTCCTCATTTTTTTTACTGCTGGTAGGAACGTCTTTAAAGCATTATGTATTGAAGTTTTTTTAACTTGACAGTGATGACTGAGTTGGGTAAACACATAGGTAAAAAGTGCGCGGAGGCACAGTCCGTAAAAGTTAAACAATCTCACATTAGTTTGAGTATGACATCTCCCACAAACACAATCCTACACAGAAAACACAATGACTCTGGAGAGACACGCAGACAGTCAGTTACAGTAATGTTAAATGTGGATGCTGAGTCCCAAACGTGGGAGAGAACAGCCGCTCTTACAGGTTGAACGTACCTCTGAGGAGGTCGAGCGGCACGGTTTCCTCCCCGCTGTCATTCCGACCTGTCAGCAAAAGCACAAAGTTTGGAATGCGGTCAGCTAGCGAGCGGTCAGCTCCACAAATCCTCACTGCTGGCGATAAATCTGTTTAATCTGTAGTATTACTGAGTCGAACCCTGTGAGGGGAACTCTCTCACCTCGCATCCTACCGCTCCTTGACGAGCAACCTCGGATGTTGCAGACCGCCATCTTCCAGGAGCCACTCTGCCCGGACTGTAGGACTGTGCACGGGATACTATCGCGAGAATCTACATCCTGTAGTCCCGTGTGGCTCATCCAGGGATACTGGATATTTGCCTCATCCTCATCAGCACATCGAGGACTTTTCATGCTCCCCGATTCCCATAGGAATATGTAATAAATGACAAACCAGCAGAGTTTGTCATTTATTACATATTCCTTTGGTTATATTTTATTATTATTATTATTATTATAACTGGAAAGAAAAAAACAATAAAACCTTTCTGACTTGATACAGAGTGATCCAAAAACCTTCCCGGCATCTCCAGGGGCCAATTGGGTAAGGTAAAAATAAAAAAATAAAATTACCGAGTTGCGTGATTTAAAGAGAATTGTATAGCTTGTCGTGCACCAGTGGTGGACTTCTTTTCATTTTTTGTCTGTGTTACTTCATGAAAAAAAAAAGCTTAAGTTTCTCGTATATGAAACAGTTTTACTTTTTCCTTAATCATTAGATGACAGTCGACCTACATTTCATAAACAGCGAATATACATAATAAGGCAACTTAACATGAAGTTAGTGCATATAGTTTTTCAGGTCCAAATAAAAGAAACTCGGACCAATGATTGTGCTTCTTCAGTGGATAACACGGTGCATATCCGAGATAGTCTCGTGAATTACACTAAATCGCTGGTTCTTTACTTGAAGGTCTTGACCTCCGATAGGGGTCGCCACAGCTCGATGGTGGGTTGAAAAGACAGCACTACACTTGAAAATGCATGCCAACTGCACATTCTACACAAACTTTATGCTATTACTGTGGTCGCTACATGATTAAGTCGAAGGCCTACAGGTTATCAGTAGAAAAGACATCAGGCAAAGAAAAAGCTCAGTGAGAGAAAAAGGTCCATTTCATGATCTGTAGTTTTGAGTTTAGTTATTTCCTGAAATATTTAAGCAACACCTGTTTTGTGTCTTTTGACTACCCATGTCCTGTTAAGTTTCCCTCTTTTTGTGACTACCTGTCCTGCCCTGATGTCTTCCACTTGTGTTGATTGTCCCACCTGTGTCTCATTGCTCCAAGTGTTTATAATGTCTCAGTGTCTCCCCTTTGTCTTTGCCAGCTTGTCTGTTGTTTCTCCGTGGCTCTGCATGCCCCCTGGCTTCATTTCTACTTCCCAGACCTGTTTCCCTCTCTGGTTCTGAGTTCTGGTCCTGCCTGTATCCCAGTATGTTGTTTTATTTTTAGTTTTGATATTTCTTGATTTTTGGAGTTTGGTGTTTATTTGTTTTTGGTCTATCAGTTGTTACCAACTTTGCTATCAAAGCTTGCTTCTTGATTGTTATTCCTTGAGTTTAGTGTTTTGGATTTGGATTTTTGTTAGCTGTCGTGATCATATAAGAAAATGGTCAGGAACAACTGACTTTATTAATGCCCATTCATTATGACTTAATTAAAATGCAATTAAGGATTTTAAAGGAATAACATGGGAAGTGGAAGGAGTATACAAATACAAGTATACTTAGTGTAATTTGAATTCTAACAATGTAAGAGATACATGCAAATTAGAAGTTGTTCAGAGAAACTTTCTCATCAAGGGGGAACTTGATCTGTGGTTGGCAGTACAAAAACAATTTAAAAACACAATAAACAGGCACATTGGACATCATGACAGCAGCACAGAAGTCATTTAAAGGTGTCAGTAAGCAGAGTTATTTCAGTCATCCATTAAAACAGTCATTAAAATTTAGAAATGTCCAAAGGAGTGATCACAGCCATCATCAAAGCTATTAAAAGTCTTAGGTGCCACAAAAGCAGTTAACTTTAGAATTGTGCAAGTTAATTACATCCGATTACTTATGGAACAAAAGAAAGTTTGTACCCTTTTGTTTGTACTCTAGGGAGCCCATGAGGGCAGAGGAATTAATTCCACTAAGAATGGATGGTCAGAGTTGGACAAGACTGACAGTTCCTTCTGCAAAACTTGTATGTCAAAGATCTTTGTGAGAGATAGCTGCTGCGTGCCAGCATGTGAAACCAAACTGTACTATAACAGGTGCTTTGTTCCAGCCCTATCATCAGGTATACAGCGTGAGTATACAATTGAAAAGCAAAGTGAACAGTGCTACTTGTAGAACTTTGAGAACTAAATGCAAATGACTTGAAACATGAAATAGATGATAATGTGGTCACATATTGTATCCGATAACTCAAGGAATATGACATGAGCTATGGAAAGAGTTGTTTAATATAAAGTTTCTAAAAGGTTTCTAAACAGCCGGCAAATTATACCACATGGCTAAGGCTCAGCCAAGTTAAGACAGAACTTCTTGACACACTGTGGAGCATTGTTTTATGATTTATGAAATGGTTCCTGGAGCTGGAAAGGAAGTTCAAGACCATCTTTTTTTCATGACAGATCTGATCAAAAGGACTGAACAATAAAAAGAATTAAAATAAAACTTATGTGCACAGAAATTGTTCATTGCTAAGCTTAGTCCCAAAATTTTGAGCCCTGCCTTTGAGTGGTTTGTTTGCTAAAAAAAAAAAAAGAAATAAAAGAAACTACAACCTATTAGATGAGGATGCACGAGTGATGGTTTAGTTAAGAAATATTTTGAATAGTTTAATTTAAGAAAATTGAATCAGTAATTGTATTTATTTAGTTGGTTAGTTATTTAGTCACTGCATCTTAATAGTGATACTTGTGCTTTACTCCCTGTATTATTTTGGCTTTCATATGCATTTCTTTTACAATGCACTTTGAATGTGTGTGTGTGTGTGTGGACATGCCAACAAAATGATATGCAGTCAAATGCTTTGTTTTCCTTTTCTGTGCAGTTCCTAAAAAGGTAACACAAATACAGCATGCATGTTATATCATCAAAGTGTACATATGCCTACATCAGAAATCGATGTGAACAACAAGAAAAGGTGCATCAACATATCAAGTTTCGTAGCGATACATAAACGTAACAGGTTGACAAAAACAAATCAAATCGACGAGGTAAAAAGAATTTAAATATCTTAGGATGAATTTTCTGAGACGTTATTTTTGTAAAAAGAGTTTCATAACAAACAGCCCACGGTATTGATAAAAGAAATCCGTTGGCCCATCCCAATGTATTGTAAACATAACACGTCACACCTCTGTGCGCTTAAACTCGACAGCTCCTTGCCCAAACAGTTTAGCCTATTTCTGTACATAACAACACATTAAACCTCGGTTGTGTGCGACGTCAGTGAAATTTCAATGCCAAATAACGTCAAGTCCTCATCCTGCGAATGTCTGTGAAGGTTCTCAGTCATCCAGGTCATGGTATTCGTAGCAAGGTTAGTCTTAGGCAACTGGACTTGGTAG
>JAPZDV010000011.1:1477439-1524823 GCA_029814665.1 Acanthurus lineatus | reverse complement strand
AAAATCTTCCTTTAAGGCATATTCAAATGTACCTTTATTTATTTATATTTTTTTTACTTTTACTTCTGATTTGTATTTGAGCTCTTCCTACTTCCTGTTTGTTGGTAGGGACATGAAAGAGCTTTCAACACCTACTTTAGGCTGAAACAAAGATTGACCATGCATGCCAGTTGGTAAATTAAGAAGTGAAACTTTTTAATTTTACTAATACCATAGCAGCAGCATTTGAGTTAACATTCCTTCCAATGAGTGAGGCATGTGCCAAGTGGAACAACAGTAACTGGCTGTTCATGTGCCATATTATGCCACATTAGACTAATAGCATAGCATAACAAGTGGGAGGTAAAAGCATACCACAAAGTAACAATAAATGAGTTTTAGACAAAGAGAAGCACACCACTTATAGGCAATGCACTGGTAGTACTGGAACCTGTGATACATTATGTTTTACAAGCCAGCAGTGACAATTTCAGTTACAGTTGGTGCATATATGTAGTATCTGTCAGGTAAACATGAATTAAATATATTATAAGTGCTGTGAGCCAGAGGAACTGCAGGGGCATTCAAATAACCAACGGTGACATTTCAGCCCGAAACAGTATGTGACACATAAAGTGGCAGCTATGAGCTGCTTTTCAATATCTGTGCTGATGTTAATAGTTTTATATGTGCAGTTTAAGTAACTTGCTTAAAAAGTATCATATGTATTTTAGAACCTCTTATGCAGAATAGGGTCTAGTACCAGCAAGGGATAAGTTTGTATCTTTCATTGAATATCAAATGAGTTCATTTATTCCTTTAACAAGTTTTCAGATATTTGGCACTTTTGTTAGTCTGGTATTCCTTGGGCAAGCCTTCACTATCATGCTGGTGTACGTGTGGAGTAGACGAAACCCAAACGTTCGCATGAATTTCTTTGGCCTGCTGAATTTCCAGGCACCCTTCCTGCCCTGGGTGCTGATGGGATTCTCGCTTCTGCTGGGCAACTCCATCATTGTGGATCTTTTAGGTACCAATCACTGTCCTCTGCAGTCATTGTTTTATTCTTTTGGGATATACAAAGAGCCAAAGGGAAGTGTTTGTGGTTGGTGATGTACAGTGTGAGTAATGCTTGTGTTGAAATGTTTTTACCTTTTTTGAGGAATTGCTGTTGGTCATGTGTACTTCTTTCTGGAGGATGTTTTCCCCAACCAGCCAGGTGGTGGAAGGTGGCTGAAGACCCCATCTATCATGTGAGTCTCACACACTAATTCATTTTTAGTGAATAAAGCAGGACTAAAAGTGTCAGTGTTCAATACACCCTACACTTTTAAAATGGAGGAATAAATCAATGACCTTTTCAGGGAGGTAAAATCCACTGAAGAGCATCAAAAATGAAGTGAATTCTGTCAGCCTTCCTAATGGATCGTGATGTATCTTTTGCAACTTTGACAATTTGTCCTCATTGTGGCGCAGAGGAAAACTCACAAATAATCACTATAAAAAAAGTTTCATCCTCTGGAGAGCCTGAATCAAGTCTGACACTGTTCTCCAATTAGTAGAAGTACAGTTAGTCGACTGTGAACAGAATGAATAGTGCTGCCATGAAGACAGTGAGTTAGCTGTACTTAACCAAATTTGCAATTAACATGTACTGTTTATGATGCACTTTGGATGTAGAGACAGCTTTCACTAGTTTATGGATGTCAGTTTGTGACGGACAACAGAGATTATAACATTTTCATAGAAATTGTTGGCATAGCTGAATGAGTGACAGCTGAATTTAAATCCTTAATTGAAAACGGGTTTGCTGTCATTATTCCTTGAATCACTCATACTCTACATTTCAGTTCTACTGCTCCAGCAGTTGGCGACTCATTAAGACTTTGCTTGGGCTGCATAAAATTGTAGTCAACGTATAATTTCAATCGTTATATTTTGTTATCAACTTGCACTTCATAGAACAGTTTCACTCTCATTTTTGTCAAACAGTTGTCTTTGCAAGCATTGTAAGGCTGACCTTTCGACTGTTTTTGAGCGCGGCTTTTAATTGTAATATGAAGCATTAATATTTTTCAAGATTATTATTAATGCCAGAGAAACACTGAATAAATATATCAAACAAATAAAAAAAATTTGAGTTTCATCTCTAATGAGTATTCTTTTTGATTTAAATTATATCAGTCTGCACCTCAGGGTTTTAAATGAATTAATTTGGCACCGTGAGCTGTGAATATATTGAGAAGTAGACCTTAATGTTATAACTATTTTGAGATAACCAGTATGCATATGTGTCTTTCACCTTTATGTCTCTCCTTCCATGCTAGCCTTTCAACTCTCCCTGCCTCTCTGGTGAGGCCCTTCAATCTTGAAGCTTATCTGCTAGATGAAAGGTTCACAAGCTCACCATTTTAGTAGGAATCATCATTTTGAGACCTTTAATTAATGAAAAATCTAGCCAGCAACTGTCTGGACTTAGTAGACAGACACACTAACCTACACAGGTGTTCTCAGGTTGGACTGCAAGCAAAGCTATAACACCGATGACTATGCAGAAATGTATTGTGTTTTAACTTATGAGTTGAGTTGGCCTTAACAATCATCATATCAATCATCAATCATCATATGTGTGGCTTCAGGAATCCCTGTTCTCTGTGTCTCCCACAGAAAGATGCTGTTTGACACTCCAGAGGAGGATGCCAACTACAACCCTCTGCCTGAGGAGCGCCCAGGTGGATTTGCTTGGGGAGAGGGACAGCGCCTTGGAGGTTAAATATGCCCCAAGATCACGTCATTTTCAAGGACATTTCCTCAGAGGGATGAAGATGACAAACATGGTCTTTGTTTTTGACATGTTTGTTAAGTTTTGGATGAAGAATGCCAAACAACCGGAACTGGTTTGGAGAAAACTGTCTGATGTCTTTGTATATGGGCTTAAATCATCCTCAGAAACTCTTCTTGATGCCAGGTTATTGCTCTAAGACTATGCGAGATAACACAAACTTGGATGGAACTTTGGACAGTGAGCCTTTTTGCTCAGTTGATGTCTGTCTTCATCTTGGAAAAAAATATTGATATACAACTATTACATGACAGAAGAAACGACAGCAGTAAAATATTACCAAATTGAAATTATTCAAATGGCAAGTGCTTTTGTTTTTTTTCTTTTTTTTCATTTCACTTTTTTTAAAGAATAAATGTGTGTGGCAAATGATGCTTTGGTTTCATCTCTTTGAACTGTTGTGGTATTACATGAAACCAAAGAAGTCTTAAGAAATTACATGTACTGTCTCATACATATAAAATTATTGTTAGTAGAAATGATCTTATAACTTCATTCTTTCCTTGAAAGTAGGTCAGTGTAGCATTTCTAATATTAATATTTGAATCATGCTTTTAATGGAAATACTTTACTATCTACTTTTTGCATACAAAAAGCAGAAATTTATCATTTGGCTACATGTGCAAGGACCAGGCACTACAATACATGATAGAAAAGAAAATGTATGTCTCACATTACACCTATCTCTCTCATTCCATAAAAGGTGATAAAATAAAACCACAGTAGAAGTTGCATTTAAAGGGGCAACAAGAGCTCTGTGTGGACAAGAACAGGTATAATAAATTGATGTGCAATATTCATGAGGGTAAAAAAGCAGGCATAATAAAAAATCTAAAGTGCTGTGAATCGAGGTAGTAAAAGGCTGTCCTTATTGATTGTTTTTTAGGTTACCTTGGATTTTACTGTTACAGATTCAGGTGAACTTTCACACATTGCAAGTCAAATTATGATTAACACAATTCATGCATTATATTTCAGCATTTTGTTTACATTTATACATATACGATTCTCAAGCACGTGCTCTGCGTATTAAGCTGTGATATAATTTAAATTACGTTTTTTACTAATATTTACATTAAAATAAAAGTAATCTTTACTGTGATGGAAACATTGTGAATACGGAAATGCTGGAAAAATGTATCGAATTTTCTGATCTCACTTAGGATCAATAGGGGGCGGTAATGGGCTTTGGAAAATGTTTATCTGCCCTAAAATGAATGAAGTATGGCCAGTGTAGCGTTCGTGTTTTTCGGAAAAAAGCTTCTCAGTATGGGGAAAAGTCACGTCGCTGATGATAACTGTCAACATAACTTCTTAAGCATGACCTAATTCTGGTGTCTCTTTACGTCGTTTTACACGTTTTTTAGCAGACATGCTCTTGGTTAATGTTTTCCAAATGCAGATCGCTGAAGTGAAGGTTATTTTTAACGAGTACACATATTTCCCACCTTTATCATAGAACCCGAACACCTGAAGAAGAGAGGGCTGCATAATAGTTAGCTGGTTAGCGATAACGCTAAAATGCAATTGGCTTTAAGTAAAACGTTTGGCCAGAAGCCAGTTAAATTTCAGTTAGAACAGGATGGGGACTTTTACATGGTTGGCTCAGAGGTATGTGACTTTCTTTTCATTGACAATGCCAAGCTTCCTAATGTTAGCCTTAGTTTTTCATTCATCAGGCTAGTCGAATGCTAGCATGCTAACATAAAGAAAAACACAAGAACGCAGGGCGAATGAAATCGGGCTAGCAATCGGCAAATCGCACATTAAATGCCGTTCCAGACAAAAAAAAACAGCTCACTCTAAAGCTTTTGTTGCTTTTCATCAACTTCTCACTTTATCCTGAGAGGGTGAGGTTAGTTGGGACCGACCAGTATCCTAAGTTTGGTAAGGGTTACTGTAAGAAGTAATGGTCAAAAGATTATTGTGTATGACAAAAATTCACCACCGATCGATGTCAATATTAAAATATAGCCATATGTCAGTTTTTGTTCGTTGACTTTAAATGGACGTGAAACTGCTGAGAAATATATTCCGGCACGGATGGTTTACTTTATTGACTTTTGTGCAGATCAACACGAATTTTACGTTACGTCAAATCACAGTAACGTTACATCTCTGCACAACACGTCATATTCTAAAGAAACTGTCTTTTTTTGACTTATTGAAAAATTAGATTACTAAAGATCTGTCTTCTGCTCTCCAGGTTGGAAACTACCTGCGCATGTTTAGAGGCTCTCTGTATAAAAGATATCCATCCTTGTGGAGGAGGCTGGCCTCAGTGGAGGAGAGAAAGAAAATCGTAGCATCTTCACATGGTAAGTGCTGTTTCTTCGTTTTTTTTACCCTCGAAGGTGACTAATGGAGTTTGAACAAGTCTGTCCGTAGGCCCCATAAGTAATAAGTAATAATCACTAAAGATGATTTTCTAATAATGTAGTTAAAAAACATTTTATATTACTCAGGTTGCAGTCTTAATGATAAATAGATAGCATTCTAAGCGCTTCTGTAAACGGTTGACCACTCAAAGCGCTTCATAAGACAGACCATCAGGCAACCATTGACCAACAAAGTCAAACACAAATGGCAGAGGCTTCTATACAATGTGCCAATGTGCTAATCAGAATTAGACACAGTATCTTGCAGATTTGGGTGGTATCAGCATTTCATGGCCTATTTGTTTATGTAAATATCTTGAAGTTAAGACTTTCAATTCTGTCAAAAATATAGATGCTCCTCTTTCTATTAAACTGTTACAGAGTGTCCCCAGAGGTCCCTCTGTAATGTCAGCTGAACTGAAAAAGATGGCAAGATCTGCAAGGGGTGGGGGTATTATTACAGTATTAGAAAAATTGCCTCTGCCCACATATTGGGTTAATTTTGGGTTTAGTCTTCATGATAAAGGTGAGCCAGCCAACACAGATGAATCTGGGAGCACTATTTGCATCTAGGAAAGCTGTGACTGTTAAAGGTAATAAGTCAAACCTCTACTGTGAAAACAAGAACGAGTGGAAGGAAGATGCTCATTTCCTGTATATTTATCATTCAGTGGGCCCTGGGTATTTTGATACAGTGTGGCTTAGTGGGCTAAATGCATTTTGGACAAACAGCATTGTTGGCTAGACAGTGTCGTACATGCTACAACGAAGTCCGTCACCAAAGCTCAGCTTTTAATTTTTATTACCCAGTTACCTTCCTCGTGTATGACAAGAAAAAAAAAAACAAGCCTTCAGTCTTGCCCACTTCAGAATGCAGAATGCAGGAGCGGGAACACCAACACTTTAGATTTTCAACTTAAATTCATAAATTTCTCTGTTTTCTTGCCTATTTTGCATTTGTAGCCACTAGTGTTACTCTGCTGAAGGCTTCTGAGTGTGAAGAGATCTTCGAGGGTAATGATGAAAAGTACAAGGCGGTGTCTATCAGCACAGAGCCCCCAGCTTACCTCAGGTCAGTTGTATCAGAGGATAGCAAATCAGTGTTTATTATGTTTTTACTTGTTTTTTGTTTATGTTTTTGTTTATTTACTTTAAATGTTTTTAAACATTGTATTTTTTATTTTGCCTAAAATTGGTGAGTGTCAGTAAGAATTCAATTATTTGACCTGCAGTACCTTAGTGACTGACCCTTTATAACTTTTCACAGCAATTTTGAAAATATTAACAGTCACAATGGAAAGACAACAATATTGCTCATGAAACAAGTATTTCAAAATCTCAAAAAACAAATTTGATGATGACGTATTGATGTAATCATGGTTTTCTCAATTATTATAAAAACAATTAGAGCAGAACCCCTCTGCAACAATCTGGAGGTGTGGAACTTTGAAAGCTTTGGGCAGTCATTATGGGAAATGTAGGATACAGTGCTTCTAGAGTTTGGCACTTACAGAAAAGTAGAGGTCAAATATTCCTAATTTTTTTTGTGAGTCCCACGACTTCATGGAAGTGCAATACTTGGTAGCTTATATACCCTTCTCAATATTATGTGTTTTTGTCCTTTCTGTAAAGAGAGCAAAAAGCAAAGAGGAGCAGTCAGTGGGTCCCCACGCTGCCCAACAGCTCCCACCATCTAGATGCTGTGCCTTGCTCTACCACCATCAACCGCAACCGAATGGGCCGTGACAAGAAAAGGACCTTCCCCCTGTGGTAAGGGAGCTGTTTGTTTTCACAAGAACATTAAAAAGTGCTACAGTATGGCACAAGCTCTGCATCTTGCCAGTCTGCATATAATGATAACTAGATGTGATGCAATGCAATATAGCTACCCTGTAATGAGTAACAATTTGAAATGAATGGTAACACAGTTGTGTCGTGAAAATCTGTGTGGTATATTTAAAGCCTAGCCCTCTTACCCAATGATGCAGTCACTCATATTTGTGACCGATAGGACCAGTGGGAACATTTTAAGCTTATAATGACTTTTGTAATGCAGATTCTGGCAATTACCTGTTGTTTTAAAGATCTGACTCGAATCAGTACCAATTTTGATGTGTTAATAGTTATTATATTGAAATAACATTAAGAATTGCTTTGATAATTACAATAACAATCCAGAATTTAGTTTTGTTGTGGCTTGTCTGTCACACAGTTTTGATGACCATGATCCTGCAGTGATCCATGAGAATGCAGCCCAGGTAGAGTCGCTGGTTCCCATTCGTCTTGACATGGAGATAGACGGACAGAAACTGCGAGATGCCTTCACTTGGAACATGAATGGTAAATGTGTGCATACTGTGTAATATTTCTACTGTGTTGGTTATTATGTTTTATTCTTTTTGGCTAACTTCACTAATGTCCCCCTTATCAGAAAAACTGATGACTCCAGAGATGTTTGCAGAGATTTTATGTGATGACCTGGATCTGAATCCTCTGGCCTTTGTCCCTGCCATTGCCTCTGCCATTCGTCAGCAGATTGAGTCCTACCCCACTGACAGCATTCTAGAGGAGCAGGCAGACCAGAGAGTTATCATTAAGGTTGGTGTAGTACCAAAAGAAGCAGAAGGAAGGAAATATACTGTTAAATGTTTATTATTCTACTCTTTTTATCAGTAAACTCTATCTTAAAGTTGAACTGTTGAACCCTCTGTTTTAGTTTTTATAAAGATTCTCCTCAAACTGACAGCAATGGTTCAAGTTTTAGAGTTTGAAACACATTTTTCTTATTCTTCAGCTAAATATTCATGTAGGTAACATTTCTCTGGTGGACCAGTTTGAGTGGGACATGTCAGAGAGGGAGAACTCCCCAGAGTCATTTGCACTGAAGCTGTGCTCTGAACTGGGTCTGGGAGGAGAGTTTGTCACCACTATCGCCTACAGCATCCGGGGTCAGCTCAGCTGGCACCAGAGGACTTATGCCTTCAGGTAACTCCCCCCCTCACTTTAACTAGACTATTAAAATCAGTGGGTACATTTGTCTAAACACACCTGATTAGGGCAGACACTGATATAGAACATATTAAGGAGGTTTGAGTTATAAGATGTATTACACCAGACTTGCATTGTTTTTGGAGGAGCTACAGACCACAGTTCACCTGACAAAATTGTTAGAGGACATAGTCTTATCACCCAAAGGTTTATAGTTTGCCCTTTACGAGCTGATGATTGTTGGAGTTGTAATTTGTCCACAGTGAGAACCCACTCCCCACAGTGGAGATTGCCATTCGCAACACAGGCGATGCAGACCAGTGGTGCCCCCTGTTGGAGACCCTTACAGATGCTGAAATGGAAAAGAAGATCCGAGACCAAGACAGGAACACAAGGTGAGACAGTCAGATACAAAAGCAATGAGGCTGGTGTTGATAGGGGCCAAAATCCACAGTCATCAGTCACAAAGTTCAATCTAAAGCTCTGCTAGTGGTAGATAGCTGAAATTACTGTCTTGTAAGATGTGATTGAATTTTTGAAATATGATCTTCTTCTTTTGAGACCTTTTGTTATGCCTTTGAAGAACTTTAGGGCATCTGCATGAAACAGAACAGATATGTATGCTATTGCGGAAAAAAAAACGACTTTGTTTTTGCTTTTTCCTTTAAGCTGCAAGGCTGAAATAGAAATCAGTGTGATGGTGAACACTCCTCAAACACTCACGATAAATGAATATCTCTGTTATAATGTTGTTAGTAGTACCAGTGGAACACTTCTTCTGTCAAAATGATAATATCACACTAGAGAATTTGTGAAATTTCTGAGTGAGGATTATTTTGAAACTGGACTAAATGTAGTTTTAAAGGTGAGTTGTTTTAAACAGCGTGTATATAGTCTTAAATATTTTTATTACAGAGTTTAAGTGACTGTCTAAATTCACTTAACACTGAAATCACTAAATGCTGTAAAGCCAAGTAAAAAGTTGTCTTAAAATAGGCACTTAGTTTCAATTAAGACTTGATTGATTTAGTATCAATTAAGTGCTATAAAAACATTGTGATTATATGTTCACTTAATATGATGTTAATGGAACACAAAAGGCAGAACCCAGCTGGTAGAGCAGCGCAGCTATTGGACAGTCTACAGGGCCATACACTAGAGATATCTTTTAACTTTTAACATGTTCATCCACACAAAAGGCAGAGCTTGCAAGTTTTTACAAAATAACCACCTATGACACACTAACAAAGTATATCATGAGCCTTTACAGTGTCACTTAGAGACTTAGGTTAACTGAGCAGAGCAGGAATCAGGCGTAACAAATACGACCAGCTAACCAGCACGCACTGCGGCACTCAACAAATGTAACCAACTGTGTGATGAAGAAAAAACTTTTGGCTCGGTCTGTTTCATCTCAAAAACTCTGCACCTGCTCAGCATCTTGCACAACAACTGTTTGCGTGGAACAAACAGCTCAGCAGAGAGGCTGCCCCCCCTAGATCCCAGATCATTCATACAGTTTTTATAGTTTTCCATATTTAATGTGAAACAATTTGTGTTTCTAGACGTATGAGAAGACTGGCCAACACTGCTCCATCGTGGTAGAAAGAGACATGAAGCTGCATCAGATGATGTGTCCTCTGGAGACTCCTGTTACTCTGAAATGATCAAGTAATTACACACAGAGTTACACACACACAGGTCATACTCAAAGCATTGATGAAGCATCTGGACACTGCTGTCAGCATGAATGCACCCACAGACATGTGGTCAGTCTTCATGGCCACCTCACTGACTGAACACAACACACATCCAGGCATTCCTCTGCACACAGGTCATCATGCTCACTCTGCCTTTAGCATGTGAGCCAAAGCAACAGTTCAAATCTAACTCAGCATCACTGTAAGCTAGTGTTTATGTTTGTCAATGAAGGATGTTTATTTAAAGTCTGCTACACAGGTACTGTTACACCACATCAGTCATTCACATCACACATGTCATGTCAGCACACTTGGCATTACTGTACAATGACTGACTTAAATTTGTCTATATGAGTAAGTGAAATGACATCGTTAGTTTGTTTTCTTGCAGTGAGCTGAACAGCATTTGTGTAGCATCATCAGGGTTTGAGGTCTGCCAGAAAAAATGGCGACATATGTGATAAAGGTCAGATGAAATTTGGATGACAGGTGTAAGGGTTTTACACCTGCCATCTTCTCTGTGTAAAGTGGTCTAAGTTTCCACTAAAATGAAATTCTGTCTTTGAGCTGGTTTATTTGTAAACAGTCAACTTCTAATGGTGCTTTTCACAGCAAACAGTTTGAACACAATGGGAAGAAAAGATAAAACATGGATGCAGCTAGTAAATATCAACAGTGGCTCTGTGTCTTCATAAGGACTGACAGAATAAAATTGTTAGTAATATAAAGGACACCCATGATTCAAAAGTTAAAGACCCAATTTTACTCAGTTTTCTCATTTATAAAGTGTCTGGTATCTGTATTGAAAGATTTTCACTTGGCCACATATTGGCATCTCTGCTGGTCAGATTGCAAATCTAATTAGCTGTTGTTATCACAAGGACAGATGAGACAGTCCATGGGTTCATGAAGAGCATCACAGTGAAGTTTGGCCCCACACTAAGGGGAAGTAGGGCAGATGTCTAAACTGATTATCTGCCAACAACGTCTTGGATGCTTGAATGCGTCTCAGTCTTAGATGTTTCTTACATGCTTTTAAACTGGCATGAAGTAAGTCAAGGTAAATGTGGTCAAAAATGTCTGTTGAGAAAAGACTCCATTAGTTTTGCTGTTCCACTTGACCAACAACTGGGATTACTGAGGTAGGGTATACTTATTCTGAAATTCTAAATCGATAAATACATTTGTCGATAAACAGAAAAATCATTGTTTAAGTCATTTTCCTGGTATTGTGAAAAGTGTCAAAACATTTTGTTACAGCCTCTGTGAGAGGATTCGCTGCTCTGATCATTTTAAGCTTTTTATCTAAAATATTGGTTCTAATGATTAGACAGAACAGGAATGTTGAAAATGTTACCATGGACTCTTGGAAGTTGCATTATTACGTTATTTTTTTGTTTACTATATTTGATATGTTATAGTCTTTGCAATTTAAACTGGCCTTAGACATCAAACCTCTGTCAGTGGATGATACCCTAAAATAGAAAATAAAACCCCTATGTGTCAGATTTTAACTGTTACAGTTATCAGAATCATATGAAATAAGCAGTAATCACATAAAACCCTTCATTTAAGGGTTTTAATAAATATTACTGAGCCTTATTACAAAGTTATTTGGCTGATTCTTTATACTGTGAGTGTTATGTAAATGTATCCATATGTAAAATCAAGCTACAACAATCCCTGATCATGTTACCGCTCTTCAGACATTGGCAGGGGCTCACACTTGTAAAGTGTTTGTAGCCAATCAGAGAGTTTGATTTCATCCTGTTAACTCTGATCTTTGTTACTGATTTGGGATCAGTCATGTACACCAGTGTTCATCTGCATGCAAAAACATATGTAGTTCATACTGTACCCTGTGCATGAGGGACTAGTTGTTCCCACTGTTACCTCTGTTTGCACTGTGCCTCTCACTGCAACAGTGTCAACAGATTGGAGCCTGTATTTTACTGGGAGCGTTGCCGGGTAGTAGAGATGGGGAAAAAAATGAGCTTACAAGAACCAATGGTGTCTTTTAATGTGATGATTTCCAACTTGAACATACTCCTGAGAATGATGTTAACATATGTACTGTTGCTTCTTGTTCTTTTCTTTTATAAAATTGCTTTACCTTTATAGTGGACTCTTTTTTTTATATATGAAAAATTAAAATAAAGAAAACTTGTTGGAAGTGTGTTGTTTTGTTAACCTGTGTGTTTTTAGTTTAGATATTTTAGGTATAAGGTAAATGAGGTAAATGATAAGATAAGGAAATGACTCTGAAAAAAAAGTTACAGAAGAGTCGGTTTAGTACTGCATGGCATGAAAATTCACACAATTTTCTTGTGTGAAAGGAGAATTCCTGAAAACACAGTCAGGCACTAGGCCAATATGTAATATTGTGACTGAGAGAAAAAATTGGCCTTTAATGTGTCAAAATTTTAAATATTAAAATTGATATAAAGTGTCATTCATAAATTCACCTAAGTGGTCAGATGTAGTCTCGGCTCCCAATTAAAAAAAAATGGTTAGGAATAAGCAGCAGATACTACATAGCTTCCATATTTTGTGTTAATTGGTAAAAAAGACAGCAGGTCTGTCTCAAGTTTCAGCATGAATACATTTTATTGGGATTCCAGCAGTTCTGTAAATAGGAGAATTCTACTTAGTTTAATGATTCATGATGAAGTAGGAGACACAGAAATGACTCAGACAGCCTCTTGTCAATGTGGAAGCCTGACAGCCTTAAGGAATTGTTTCATTTCAGAGTGATTCCTGTGTTTTCTGTTTCAGAAACTTAGAGATTATGGAACATGTATGTGATTAGTGAGCAAACACTTCTTAATAGGTCTACACATGGATCTCACCTAAAAGTTTCAGATAGCCTATGACTTCTAATAAGATGTTTGGGATTAATATTCATGTCTGAAATTATTAACAAAGCTGTTGTAGGTAATGTCATATATAATATACATATGAATTATGTTGAAATCTATTTTGCATGTTTCAGCACATTGAAGCATTTATACTGTCTGATGTAATGAGTGATGAATAGTCTGTTGAGTTGTTCATGAAGTTGTGACAACTGATAACAGCCCCCAGTGCTTGAGGTTGGGCATTAAGAGTAAGAAATTGTATCCTTATTACAAAAAACAGAGGAGTCCCTGCAGGCAGCACACAAGAGTCACCTTTAGAATTTAGCTACTTTACTCAAAGATTCCCAATCTACCTTTTTACTCAGAATATTTGAGCTCATAAGCTAAATGGAGGACCTTTTCCAACAAGCTAATATGTACTGGACCTATACTATGCTCCCATTTTACCTGATCTAATATTGGTGTCTTGAAAAAAAATGTGTTTGTATAAGCAAGAAAGGTAAAAAATGGAATTTTAATCAAACTTAAATATTACAATATTTATATTAACAATATGGATTTAAACAAGTATAAAATAAGCAAGTGACATCTAAAAGCCAACAGAGGGGGATGCCAAAAGCCCAATAATTTCATTTCATATTACATGATTAACTCAAGCAAGTTCAGACACATTTGTTTTTCATAATTGAATCATTTCCTCTATTTCCTTTACATAACTGCAAGTTTCCTCTTCAGTGCATTATGTCCCATAGTCTCTACATTCAATTTTCTTGATCCATGGTCACGAGTTATAGAGCATAAACCCTTAAAACTCTCACCAGATACTGTATGTATTATCTTCAAACTGAGTTTCTCTTGGCATTTTTCTGAATACAAATTGAGCACCCAAATAGAGATGCTTTCTCATCATTATGTTCAATTTCTGTGATTATTTTCTCCCAAAATATTCTCCACCCTATGCAAAAGTAAGACTAGAAGAGGCATAATTTTCACTGCAAGCTTTAATCAATTTAATGAAGCTCATTGCTCATTATATGTCATTATTTTTAATCTTTGCAATGAAACAGTTATTGTGAAGTTTTTTTGTGTGTATTATCTTCACAAACTGGATACAAGAGCATTTTTTGTTCCACACATCTCCCCTCACTAACTCACTTACAGTGCAAAACATGGACTCAAGATGTCAGTGTTAGGCAAACATCTGAGTCATTTACATGTTCAAGGAGACAGTTCGGATATTTCAGTTTATTTCAAAGCCAGTAACTTCAGACAATATTAGTGGACAACTGTTTACTATTACACATCAGGAAACAAGGAAATCTCACATGTTTAACCCAAGATACCATCTGCTGCACACCAGTCAAACCACAGAAGGATGACTTAAACATGACTCATGCTCGCAAAATAGGGCAGAAAAAAAACCCTGTATATAACGAGCATTTCTTGTAGACCTTTGTAGATATACAGTGCAGTATGTGGCCATTCTCTTTTGCACACTGTACCCTGCTTCATGTCCTGGTAACTGATACCATAGTAGTTAATACTTTCTTTGTCTGTACAAATCAGAATATTGCATTGTCACCAATATCACTATGTCTGTGGGAGTCTGAATTTGTTTCTTTGCAGAAAGAGGTTCCCATTCAGGGGTGATGAGAAAAATGAGAAACATTGACTCCCAAAGTGTACTCCTTATGTTCGGTCTTCCTTGATTTTTGTTGAAATTCCAAAGAAAATCCTGCCTTGCAGAGATATTTTGTTGGAAATGGAAGCAATGTCTTTTTGTGCTTTCTCAGAATATTTAGCCTGATCTTGATCTAGAAAGCTGGCAGAGGTTTAATGTCACTTCGGAAATCCCAGCAATTTTTTTTAACATGTTAAATATGCGTCTGTCCTCTCTCCATTACCCTCATTCCAGTTTATCTTTAAATGCAGACTTCTCACTATGCACTTAATTTGAAGGCAGCCTTCATTCTCCCTTAAAGCGAAAAATTGAGTTCATTGAGCTGGTTGTTTTGCTGTAGCCAAGTATCTCTCCTTGTGGTGGCCTGGTAACGGTAATTTTTTGCAAGCCAGCTGTTTTCTGTGTGTGACATAGTTTACAGCCAGGCATTCAGGGGCAATCTCTTTGACTCCTGCACTGAAACCAGACAGCAGTGCAGTCATGGCTGCATAATTCAACACAGACAGACCAGTCACAATTGCCTGATATGTAGTCATTCAAAGACTTGAAACCACATAGTTCTGCCACAGATGTATTAGTTGGCAGCAACACATCCTCACATCCTCAGATAATCCAGCAATAATGCCTTTTTCTGAACATTGGTAGACTTATTTACCCAGATAGCATATTGTTAACCTGATTAAAGATAATTTACTTTACAACAGTTGTGCTACAGTGTCTTCTGCTATGCGATCAATTCTCCCTGAAACTGAAAGAGGAACCTGTCTCATCTTGTTAGCTGCAGCTTTTCCCACTGCATCAGAACACATCTTGGCAGCAAGCAAAACCAATTTTTTGCTAACAAAGGCTACTTGGCTTCTTTGCCTTAGCAATGCAGCTAGCCCACTAAGGACAATGCACTCAGAGTGGCAAAGTGCTTGGGCTCAAGGCTCCTAGACGGTTTTAGGGCTTTACTGCCTTGGCTCATTGCCACGAATCACATATAGGAGCCTGCAAGTTATCAGTGACTATAGTACCATAATTCAGGATAGATTCTTCATATTTCCTGTGAGAGGGCACTTTTTTGCTGTCTCAGCCTCTGCTGTCTCCACATTATCCTCATCATAAAGTCTTCTTTTACTATCTCTCTAACTCTTCAAAAGAAACTCCCAAGCAACATCTGTTTTTTTTACTCATTTTTTCTCAATAACTAGCTTGTTGCAACATATCCAATGTTAGTAGGTGAGTGGGTGATGACTGATAACTTAGCTTTCATGATAGTTGTAGTGTTGACATGACTGCAGCTGACTTAAATACACCTTATACAGACCAATGAGAAATTTGTTAAAGAACTACAATCACCTGTATTAAGAGCATGTGCAAGCCTTTTTCTAGCTTCTAATCTATCGATTTTATGAAGATGTAAGAGATTCGATCTTGGCAATAATACTAAGTAATAAAACACTTTTCCGGTTACGTTTCTTATATGTGACTGAAAAGTTAGGTTAGAGTCAATGTTAGCACCCTAAGGTCTTCCCTGTGGTCTAATACACTGATAAAATATAGCATGTGACTGGCATGAGTGGCAGGACTTTTTGACTTGTCAGGAACAAAGTGTTTTGGGGTTTTTTGTTTTGTTTTTTCTAATATACAAAATCAAAGACAACAAAAAATCAGAATATTATAGTTATTTTAAAATGCTGCAGCCAAGATCTTTATTTATACAAAAAAAATATAACTCTTTTGTTATTACACTTTTCTGTCTACCTGTACCCTGTAGAAGTGATTGTTCCAACTCCTGTCACAGTTTGCCTATAACCTAGCACCTTTCAATATTTTATGGTCCGAGTCAGATTTTCTAACTTTCTCTTATACTATAAGTTACAAATGATTTCTTCAATAAAACCCTTGAAGCTGCTTTCTGTTTTCACTCACACAAACTGCTGAATACCCCCCCCCCAAACCTAAGAAGAGCAAACTCCCTAAGTATTTTTAAAAAGAAAAAAAAAATCCTGTGCTTTGAATATCATCATCAAAATTTTATTCATTACTGTACTGTTTTAAGTTGTTTCCAATTCGGTGTTTGGTAGGCACTTGAGATGACATCTCAACATGAAAGGATTATTTTAAGTACATAAAAGACTTCAGAAGACAAATTGTAGGTAAGCAGCAGCAGCACCGGCTTGGTTATAAATCATGCTCTTTTTCAATCTTTGATAGAGATTATCTCAGGTCTCTTTTCATTTCTATGTTTAAAGTATCGCAAATGGTGTTTATTGAGTGATGTATTACCTGCATGCTGATAACTAAACTGACAGTTTGACCACTTGACTAGAAGGATCAGACTGTGTCTGATGGTACAGCTGAGTCACGGAGTTTACAAATAATAAATGCAAAGCAATTCTGTGTGAACATGTTTAGGCCTGCTAACCCTTAAGGAGAGTTCCTGCTGCTCAAATTGCAGACAGCACATTTATCCTGAAGTGGTCTCACCACAAATGCGCAGCAAAAAATTGAGTCTGCTTTCAAGGGATTTATTGAGATGAAGAAAAGTAAATAAGGCTGACATTAGTTGTACAGCTGCCCAAGAACTGCGCCTACTCGCACCCCTAATACCCAGAATATTGTTGCCATGACCTTAGCAGATTAGCCAAGTTGAGCTTGTTTTTGTTTTGTTTTTTAAGCCTGTATTACACAAGTAAACACACATAAACAAGTTTCTTAAAGTTGCCATGAAACTTGTGTATGTTTCCCGTGCAAAAAGCTAGAGAGGGACTTGTTGTGGATATTAATTGCTGTTACAGTGGCCAATAGGGCTGCTGGACTTCAAGCTCCCAGTGAACAGGCTGGACAGGCTCTGAACACAGTTTCTGACACCAGTGGACCTTTTTTCTCGATGAACATCATAAATAATGTGAGAATTTGTTTATCATGGGTTTGTTCTCGTTATCACACAAAGGATGATTTTTAAAACAACCTGCAGACTGTGTGTGAGAGGCCAAATCAGCAAGCAAAATATTTCCTGTTGTTTTCAGGACACCAGCAATATATGTTCCTTTCACCTCACACAGATTCTTTGCTCACATCTCTTTCTCTTGCACACACATCCCCATGAGGTTGGTCTGAAAACCACTGCATTAAATAAAAATTGCAAGCTGTGTGATATTACTTAGAGAAATAAGATAAAAACACAATAAAAAATGTGACAGTTTTATTCAACACAAGGAATACATATTCTTACTGAAACAACTGAATATAAAGGCAAACAGATCAGTATATGATAAAGGTACATCAAAATAGATTAAACATTGTCAGGACACTGTTGACACTGTTAAATCACACCTGACAGTGTATTTTACAAGTCAATGTAATAATCAGTGTCCTGCACTGATTACAAATAGTAATGTTGAATACAAAGAACAAATATAATATCCATAAAAATACACAGTAAGTCAAACTAAATTGAAGCTCTGGCTCGTCTCTCTAATTAGCACTGATCAATGTCAGTAAACTTTACACAGTCAGCAAAATATACCATTGTTATTTATTTACTGAGAATGGTAAATCTTTTCTGATCAAGGCACAGTAACCACAAGAGAACAGAAACAAAGCTCCACAACAATAGCACTCAGTAAATGCTATTGTATGGCTCCATAAAAATGCACCAAAAGAGTATGTTGAACAGTAAGGTGAACAGATTTTTTTTTACTCTGTGTAATATATGAGGTACCGGTTTACTTGGCATACAGAACCTTAAATAGCACCTTACATATTCAAAGATGTAGCACACTACTTTATTCTTTCAAAACTTGCTGCAGTAAATTTAGAAAAATCAATGCAACCAAGTGACCCAAAGTTTATTTTCAATACTAAATGTTAATGTATATCATTCTCCCATCACATCTGCTCCATAAACTGGTCACCTACAGCACAAAAAGTAGCAACACAACTCTTTGTCCACAGTCAGTGCCAGGATAACTATTTATCTACCGTCATGCTAAATAGTAGACTGAAAGGCTTTTATGAATAATTACATTATTACAATACTGCCCTGCATCAGCAAAAGTGAGTCATTTCCTGACTGGTCCAGATGTCTTGTTTTCTCCCAAAATCTGGCAAGTTCTTTGCATGATTCCTGCAGAGGTAAATGGTCTGTGGAAGCAGTAACTACAAAAGTCTGTAAGCACTGGAAACTAATGACTAAAATCAAAGGACACTGTGGAAGCAGTCAAAGAACAAATGAGATTCACATGTTTTTGAAATAAAAATACAGGCCAAGATTTATAGATATGTAGGGCTAAGCTAAATTGTAGACCCCCAAAACACTGAGATGCTCTTTTGTGTGTAAGTTTAAGAATTTATATCTAATAATTTAAAATAATAAAAAATTCAGAAAGTTTTTAAAAGACATTTATATTATGATGATATAGCCTGCCTTATTTCAATGGGAACAGTGCCGCAGTCAGGGCTCTAACAGCAAAAGTCCAGTCACCTTTTGTCAAAAGCTTGGATCTAGGAATTACCAGCAAAGCTGTATTTACCAAACCAAAAGAATGCATAGGCCCACAAAAATCCTATGTGATTTGAAGCAGGGCTATTTCAAGATTTTAAAGCAAAAAGATTTTTAAAATTTTGAGTAAAATAAATACAGTGTAAGTTGGCTAGCATGCAAGTAAGATGACTCTAGTTTTTGTTGCCTGTTAAATCCTGAGCAGTAACATTCTGTGGAGATGAAAAAGGCAGCTCTGAAAAATATCAGTATTAGGTGTGTTACAGTAGTCCAGGCAAAAAAAAAAATAGAGGATGTTTAACTTTGTACAGATCAGTAGGATACAGAAATGATCTTTTTTTTTGGAATTGTCTTTAGTTGACAGAAACAAAACTGAGCATTATTAACACAAGACTGTAAACAGAAATCTGCATCAAAGAAAGCTCAAGATTACTCAAATTATTTAAGATATCAAGCAACCTGCTAAATATTTTTATTCAGTGTGCCAATCCAACTGTAAGGCAGACTGAGAGAATATGTTTAACCATGAACTAGGACCTCAGATTAATCCTTTGTCAGCTTTAAAAAGTTTTTGGACATTGAACAGTTAATACAACTGAGGAGAACAAGGAAATTACTGAAATAACTGCTTAAGTTACTGGATTGGATAGGAAAATATAGCTGTGTATTAACCACAGAGCCGTAATGTTAAAAACTGGTTGTGAATAATCTGACTAAAAGGCGCATATATATATTGCAACAATAGAGGACCAAGAATGGACCCTTGGTGGACACCACAGTTCAAATCAGCTACAGAAAAAACCAACATTAGCAATAACTATTGAGAAGGTTATTTTGAACAGATGTGAGTGCATCAGCTGTAGAGAAATCATCTTATGACTATCATGGGGTTCTGGCTGACAGTGTAGTAGGAGAGTGGATTAATACTGTCAAACACAGCACATAAAGCTAAATGTATGAGGATAGAGTAACTACTTGTTCGTAGTGACTCTGATCAATCTCTCTAGCTTGTTATTTACATCCTGGTTTGCTTTATGTGACACTGCTTTGTACTAGACACATACACAGTGCCCCCATTTTATATTCAGGAAACAAACACACAACCATATTCAAACAACATGCATTGGAGCCCAGAGAACCTAAATTCCAGCTTAAAAGTAAACAGCCAAACCAGCCACTCTGTAGGCTGTACCTGGGCACAGTGGTGAACTGAGTGCTAATAATGTCATGGCAACATGTTTACACTTACAACGCTAACACATTAATGTTTAGCAGATGTAATGTTTATTATTTTCACTATCTGACTTTAATAAATGTCATTAGTTTTTTTTAGATATTTAGCTATACACCAAACTAATGGACACATTATAATTTTGAACTGATGATGCTGCTAGAGGAAAAGTCAGTCACCAAGGCAGTGATTCCCAGTGTGGTTCCCAGTGATTTATCCACTGGGAACCACAGATACCTATAACATGTTTTATAGAAACCTATCCAGTAGAAGTTGAGGTTTTTCATTCTAGTTGAGAGTGGTAGACTGACTGACTTACACTGCCATCCTGTGGGTCATACTGCTTGTTTATTTAAAAGCAACACTGCGGGGGCCTTATTTCAATTCCAGGTTTCTGTGCTTCTGACTTAGAAGAAGCGAAGCTTTAAACACAACTCACAGTGTTTTCAACCAATGACAAAAATGCCAAGATGTAAGTGGGATAAGTAGATGGGGTTTGAATGTTTTTCTCCAGCACTTTTTTTCATTTCTCACAATAATAGTTCTGCCACTTTTGGATCTGCAACTGAGTGCATAAAGATGTGCCATTATCCTGATTTGAGTGATTCATCCATTGCATTCAGACTACAAACACACACAAAAGACAGAGTTCTTGGTGGAAGAAAGGAAGTGGAATGCAGCAAAGATTGAAGGTTTTCATGTGAATTTCAAATTATTTCATCCTTGGAATAAAACAGTCATTCCCTGGGATTTAACGCTATGAATGGAGTTGGATTTTAAAAACAGAACTGCAAATAACTGATCATGAAATGGCATTTAAAGGGTAAGTACACCATCAGGCGAAAAAAATGCACTGCCAAAAAAAAGCACTGCCAACTCTCCACCATTGTCAGATTCCTTCTTTTTCTGCATATTCTAAGCTTTTTATGAATGGTTACGGGACTTCACTATCCAGTGTAATGTGTATTAGACAGTATGTGGGGTCAGCCACTTCCACATCTAGGAAACAACACAAAGTCCAAGGATCACATTTCATGAAAAATTCAATGATACTGACCAGTAGGAGCAGAGAGTGCTATTTACCAAAAGGCAAAGGGTAATGATGTTGGTGCTGCTGTCTAAAACTTTGAAACAGAAGAGAATTCTTTTTTTCACATTTTTCAAAAATCATTTTGTACAAATCATCTCAGACGCCATTTTCTGTTTACATTCTTGTTTCGGGAAGTCTGTCCTAAGCAAACTCTTCCTGATGACTTCATGCATCATGTGACAGACAAGAAGCTATAGTTCACCAACGACCAAGGTGTAGTGTCTCATGCTCGGTCAAGTTATGGCATAAACTTACACCTGTATAATTGCTTCATCAGACACAGTTAAAGTCATAACAGACAAGAGAATCATGTCAAAACTTGGTGTTAAGAACTACGATGTGAAATTTAGCAACTACATCAAGATTACTCATCCCTGCAATGCTCTTTACTTCGGCATTTTGTGAGTTGACATGTTGGCAGTCTTACTAGATATTAGAGTGAGGGTTGATTTCAGTTGTTAATTTGTTTTGTTTTGTTTTGTTTTGTTTTAAGTTTGCTGTGTTTTATCTTATTGCAGCAGTTGGAGGTGTGGGAAAGCTGCTAACCTGCACCAAAAAGAGAAGAATTTTAATCCTAGTAACTCCAAAGTTGTCTTTTTTGTATGTTATGTGTTCTTGCCACTGTTAGCCACTGGTAGTCATCCATACAGGGATTAGGGGTTGGTGGTGGGTGTGCACTCCACAACTTCATTTTGAGGGAAGGACCCCTGTGCTGTGTGCAGGTGCAGTCACTAAGCTAACATTTAATGGCCATAACATACCAGAACAGCCAGCTGCTTGTTAACTCACAATGTCATGTTTTCTATTAATATGAATGCTGCAATTTGTTGTATTTTTTGAAGACACAAGCCGAATAACCCAACAAACGTAACAAGTAATGTAACTTACTACTATTGCTTTGTATTTAATTATTTCCAGACAAGTAATATGTAATGAATAATTTTGATTTCTTTAAGGAAACTTTCCTTCTATGGTCCTCAGTATATTAATACAAGTGCACACTGACACACAAGCAGGTCCATTCCAGTAGCACTGTTTTTGAGGAAACGGGTACATTTTAAGAATTTCTGCATTATAAACGGATATTAGTTCTCAATTTCGATGCAGCCAGGAGGAATCACCCTTTTTGATCTCCCCTGAGGTGTGGTCACTTTGAATAGATATAATCAGGTAAACATTTAGACATGCTCAGACACATCATATGGCCTTGTTTCTTGAAGCATACCTGAATACATACCTCATCTTTACTAAGCACTCAAATCATTAAAGTACATACACCCACTCTTGTAATCCTGCTTGCACTGCCAATTTGTGGTGGCTTTCCACATCACAACCATTGCAAAACAGGATTTCATGCTGTACTACAGGGCATCACCAAAGACTTGAAGGTCTCATCCCACAGAGGTCATGCAGCACTACTGATTGTCTGAGATCTACAGTGGAGTTACTTTTAAAGTGTTAATAAAATTCTTGCAATTTGAAAGGTGGGTTTTGATACCAACGCTTGTGGGTGGAGTCTTGTCGAGACTAAATTTAACCGACTAAACTTTTACAATTTTTTCTGGCACTGCAAAAGTAAGCAGATACTAACTGTAACTATAAAAATAAACCCTCACATTAAAATCTAGAAACCATTAACATGTATTTTTAAATGCAAATCCATTGTGTTCAAAAACTCATTTGTTTATAACAGGCATTGAATTTGGCAAGAGTTTGTTGTTATATTTATATGGGCTTAATCATCTTAAGCCTTGAGAATATTTTCAAAACAGCCACAATATTCTGTATGGGGAAAAGCTGAAAAATCAACCCCCTGCTCTTCGCAACTTGTGAAGATGTTTGTGTACAGACTTATTTAGAGTGAAAGGCAGCACAGCCGAAGAAATCCATGCCAATGCTGCGAGGGTAGTCTTTTAACACAGTCAGTGCAACAGGATCAAACTTCCAGTACTGCAGCCCACTCAGGAAATTGGCATAGCCTGTCAGAGGGCAAAAGAAAGCAGCAGTAAATTTTAGATTTTTCTCAGTCACATGACCAGAGGAGAAAAGAACTTACATAGGTCAACACTGAGTCAGCCCTCACCATATTTGTCCCGAAAAGCTGCATCAATTTGTCTGGGCACCCCTTCCCACTTGTGCATGCTATGTGGGTGGACATCATCAACTCGATTCTCCTTAGGATCGAAGGGCCAGAAGTTAAAAGACTTCAATAGGTAGACTTTCTCAATTTGATCAACTTCCCACTTTAAAGCTGCCTGGACATCTGTTACAGGAAGACCCAGCTGTCTCACTGAATCTGGTCCTGTAATCTTCCTCTCGGCATCAAACACCCAGTAGCTGTCACCTGTCACAGTTATAAAGATGGAAATTAAAACCTAAAATTTGGACCTTATGTACATGCACCTTATATGTCATGGATTACTGGCAATATTTTTTTACCCATGTCCAGGTTAAGAAAAAACACTTACAACTGGCTTTAGAATTTTATTATGATGCTTAAAAGAGTAATAAACTATGCCTATTAGCCACTGCTTTTTTGTGTTATTTTTTTTTATTGAGCTCACTGTTTTCACACAATGGGAGTTGAAACTTTTAAAATTACAGGGCTGTAACCAAAATCAAATATTTACTGTATACCTTGACCAAATACCTCAATATCAATATTGCTAATACATTGTTAGGATTGACTATTGGTGCTACTACACAACAATAACACATGAGACTTTGATAAATAATCATCAGTGATTTGGCTTTCATGACATGGCACAAGACATATTGCAATATAACAATAAACAATCAAATAGGATATTTAGTCTCATACACCAAATTTATATTATATTTATACACTGCCCCTCATTTAAAGTAATGTATTCAGCCATGCTACTGGCATCACAGTGCATGCAGCCACACAGAGACTACATGGTAAGTACAAATGTTGATGCTTATCATATGGAACTTCAGTTCAAAAGCACAAGTTGTGCCTGGAAACTTTGTGCTATACACAGTTACTATTGTGTGTTAAGGTTGAAACAATAAGCTGATGGGAAAGTTAGTCACACTGTGACAAGCACAAATTAAACACTAAAGGATACCCTCCATCCTTAATTTCAGTTGTCAGCATTACCCCACTGTTGTGCAATACATGAATGTTTGGGTGCTTTAAACATTTAAATTTAACGAAATGAATACTTCTTGTGCAAAAGTTAAACATTCTATTAATTTTTACTTTCAATATACAATATAGTTGCAGTTTTATAGATTTCAGTGACTTGTTGCTTTTTAGAAAGTGATTAGTTTTAGGACAGTGAAATACAGAAATGTTTGAAATGTTCCTTATTTTTAAATTCAAATAGTGTATCTAAGTTGCTGGTGGGAAAAATATGCCCAGTTCCCAGGAGGAAGGATTTGGCCATCTTTGACTTTTATACTACAGTGTAATCAAAAATAAATGTAAAAGATCTGTATTTTAATGCATTTATGCTGTTTTTCCACGGTCCTGAAATCACACTGAACCGCGAGTCCTAAACTAGGGTGTGTTCTCTGACTGATTTGCCTTATTTCTTCTTCTCTACATTTAATTTTTTGTTGCCTCAACCAGATCAGGCTCAAACTTTGCATATATGTCAAAAGTATCTTCATACCATCAAAAGCGGTGTTCCATTGATTTAAAATTTTCAGGTCTGTTTTCCCTCTTCATACACATTGGCTCTCTGGTGGATGCGGTCAGTTAAGTTTAAGGGTTTGAATTTCTAGCACCCACTCCTGTCTCATGCAAGCATCTCTTTTGTGCAGCAGTTTAAGCTCTAAGATCAGGGTTATACATAAAATTAGAGAATGAGACTGCTTTCTCCATACTGGACTGTCCAGTTTACTGGATTTTTCTGAAAGGTCAGTACTGCAAACACAGTTTACAAGTTACCTTTTGCTAAGTCTTATTACCCTAGTTACTGTTTGTCCTATCAACCTATGGCATATATACAGTTAACAATTTTAATGATGACAAATTAACTATTAAATTTCAGAGTAATTTAAAGAAAAAAAGTCCTGTAGCTGTATCAGGTTAGCTTTTTTAAGGATGATTTTTGGTCCTTATTGGATAGTACAGCTAAAGATAGACAGGAGTGTTCACTTAAATGACCTCATCAACTGGCAAGCCATACAAACTGTTGGTGATGGAGCACTGGGCATGCACAGCCACACAGAGATATACAGGGCTAAAAAATAATCACCGCAACTTCTTTTAGGCTAGCTGTCATGTGCCACAGACAGTTAATTATGCCCAAGTACAATAATACATAACTAAAGAAAATAACTGGACGTTACAGTATCTCATTCAATGAAATTACAGTATTTGGACATGTATTACAAAAAAGCCCCCAAAAATCTTTTTACAGGTGCTACATTTGCAACCTCCTGGTGTTCCATTTCACCATCTATTTTAAGATATTAAATGGCCACACAGCTCGTGTCAATCAAGAGATTGGGTTCATCACCTATTTTTACAATTTAATGAGCATAATTCTCAGCAAAAACACACAGTGAAAATGTTTGATGATAGTCATATGGACAGCATACCTACAGTATTACACCTTTTAAAGGTAAAGTTATCCTGCATAGTTATAGTTATTGGATGCCTCTTCACTTTAGAGGTAGTGCTTGGTTACTATTGTGGGTTGATTAGCAAATTAGGGGTGCATGCTAATTTTTGCAATTTATATTTTAACCTATATCACTCTCTCTACTTACATCATGTCAAACTGTGGAGAAACTTCAAGCTTGAAGGACCTAACATGCCTAAGTTACAGTTATTAAGTGATGATTATGAGGAAAAGGTTTAGTGAACAAGCAATTGGTTAATAGCATAAATTGTGTAAAACTCATATTAAATGCAAGAAAAGGAGTGCTTCCTGGACTCACAGTCAGTCTGTTCATGGTGCTCTTTGGATAGGGATTAACTTACACTTGCCTTGTCATGCCCTAACAGTAAAAGCCTTTATTTTCATGGCATGGTCATGTCAGACCTTAAAAATACTCTGACGCATTTTGGCATCAAGCTTTCATCAGTGAGTTAGACAGATGTTTAACTGTTAAGGCCTAACCTTACCATGCCATGATAATAAAGGAATTTTAACATTTTTTAGAGAGTGCCTTGGAATCTTTTTCTGAGCAAGCATAAATAATGTGTCAAATTCTCCAAAGTTAAACTCAGTGCTAAAAAAGCTATATTAACACTTTGCCTTGAGGCAATTTTAACTGCTGCTGTGCTTTTAAATAACATTTCAGCTACTTTCAGTAGATACATTTGACTGTTGTCTTCATCATGTTTACATCAACTGACATTTTACCTTTAATTGTGATGTTTCCCTAAGTGTTTGGTCTTCTTTAAGTGAAAAAACTACAGAATCTTGACTCAGTATATTGCATATATGTCAAATGACCCTTCAAATGCTTTCAGGTCTCTGATCCTCACCTTAAAAGATCATCTTCCCAAAGTGTTTGTGTTTGGAATTATGGCTTTGACTGTGAAATGTTTTACTTGCATGTTTTCCTGCAGAGCACACATACATTTTTCTTAGAATTAGTCTATTTTAAATTGGCTTCTGTACTCTGACCAACCTTTGAAGAACCAGATATTGCCAGACTTGTCTTCATATGCAGCATCAATGTTGTTAGGAATGCCTCTCCAGTGGCGTGATGCCAAGGCTGGATAGCCAGGTTGTAGCTGCCCATCACGGATCCGCCAAACATAACGGGACTTAAAGAAGAACAGCTCTCCTCTGATCATTGACACAGCATCAAAGCTTGTTCTGCAGGCATCCGGCTGGGGCACAACAACAACAAACATGACAGAGACATTTTTGTCTGTAGAAAAAGTAGGTCAAGTTCCAAAATACAACAATGAGGACTTCTTGAAATACACTACATACAGCTTTAAGACTGATTTTCATGATGATCATTGCTAATGTTTTACCAGTTCAGTGTCAATCTCATTGGTCTCTGTCATCACAGGTGGTGCATACTGAGGGGGGCCGTACAGATACTGGATGCCCCTCTTGTCATCCTCGCTCAGCTTCAGAGGGTAGGAATCGCTGTAAAAAGGACACATCACAGCATCAGGCTCCAGGGAGTGCTGCAGGCCAAGGACATGGCCGAACTCATGAGCCGCCACTTGTAGGAGATCGGTGCCTAAACAGGAAAGCAAAAGATATGGCAACAGTTACACTGCAATTAGTTGCTGAATGTCACAAATGAGGTGCAGTTTAAAGAAGAGCATTTTAAAAGCAGGATTTGTTTTACATGAAATAAGACCACCATGAATTTGAGAGCGTTTCCAATGTACTCACCCACATTGTTGCCCACTGTCCAATGCTCATCATAATCAAAGTGGACTTCTCCCTGTCTGTGTGTTCTGGGGAAAAAAGCGTGAGCAAGGATTCCTCCGGGACCATCAAATGGTAAGTTGTCCCCATGCCAGTACCTGTACAAGCACTTCTGTTATTGAAATTCCAGGCATACTAGAAGGAGAACATACTGAAATTAGTTGTAAACTGATAAGTTTATTTCTTCAAGTACATCAAGGAGACATTCCCCTCTTGACTTGAAAGACTTGACTTGCCTCATTTTAAAATAAATACCTCAGATTTAGTCCCTAAAGAGATTATTTTGGAAAGTTAGTTGTGAAAGTAACGTGTACATGTCAAGAGTCAAACCAAAAAAGGGCATGGTAGAGAGGTTATGAAACTACAGCTATATTGTAATGTAACACAATGAAACAAGAGAGTTGT
This sequence comes from Acanthurus lineatus, assembly GCA_029814665.1. Lineage (NCBI taxonomy): Eukaryota > Metazoa > Chordata > Actinopteri > Acanthuriformes > Acanthuridae > Acanthurus > Acanthurus lineatus. Next base: position 1,496,802 of record JAPZDV010000011.1, on the reverse strand, counting down.
TATGACATGATTATATTGTAAACCAAATGCCAAAATGACTAATCTGAGCTGATGAAAATGTAGCTGGAGGCACACTATTAAAAACCCTGTCTGACAAGTCCTGTGTTGCATTCATTCATGTTTGTAATCTGCTTTTGAGCCTGACTGGGATACATCTGGTTTAGGTTTTTCTGGGTCACTCCAACACAAAGGATCCAAGAGATTTCTTTGGGGGTTTGATTACAAAGATCATCTGGAAAACACAGACTGCCACCAACTTTGCTCTGTATTTACAGGGGTTTTTTCACAGTTAGTCACACATATTTCTTGATACTTTTTCTTAAAACTCTTTTCACAGTCAGCAAAACCTCAGTCAGTGTGAGTTAAACTGTTGATCATGTGGTCTTCACTCTCTGTTTTTACATCTTTAGATGCTATTTTGAAATCATTTACATTCAAAAGATACATTTAAATTACTAGACTGCAAATTGCTACATTCTGCTAGATCTAAAAATAAGACCAGCCACAGCTCGTTCCCATTATAGCTGAACAACTACTCAGGTAATTATGCTTTTAAATTTCATGCCATTGACATAAAAGGGCAAATCCTTTTGAGGCTTTCTCAGTAAACATGAACCAAGCCAAAAAACAGAGAGATAAAGGGATTTTTTTTCCCTTGTGGAAGTGAAGATTTAATGATTAATCATGTCCGAACTAGTTTAAATGTAAAGTGAGTAAAACTTTAATACATTACCTCTTTGTGAACATTTTTGTCTGACTCAATCAAATAGGTGTTCACCTGATGCTGTGGTTAATTAATAATGAAGACAACACACCAGCGATCCCACATTACAGAGCTATAACAAATGACTTGACAAAATGACAAAAGTCTTTTTCTATTTTTCATATCTTACTTATAGTTAATCCTCTGATGTCTACTGTATGATGCTTGCTTGCTGGGGACCCTACTTTACCTGTTGAAGTCAATAATGATGTCAGCTTTCTCACTGGTGACCTCACTGAACCTTAAAGGAGTAACGTCACTCCACACACCAAATGCCTCCTGGAAAACACGCCGTACTTTGTCCTTACACATCTGCCAGGGAAAACGTTCAATCCTATCGGACACACACATACAGGATAATGATAAACAATTTAAATTTTAACCTTTTAAAGTTCCTGAAGAGGGTGATTTTCTTCTGGGAGTTTCTATATTTACTGTCAACTTTCCAAAATCTTGTATCAGCAAATATAAAGATTGCTGTAGATCTGAAAAATTGAATAACTGACAAATTGTTAACAATGATAAAGGTATTAATATCGAAACCTTAAAATTCATTGAATAAACCTAAGTCTTGAGTGTAAAACAGATGGATAACACTTTGCACCTCTCACACTGACACACATTTTTTTCCTTTATTTTGGTTTTCTTATCCACAAACAACCATGGCTAATTATCAGTCATCATGAGAAAATACATGTGCAAAAAGTTACTGTGTCCTTAGGTTTAACAGTAGGTGGTGTGACAGGATGATTTGTTACAAGTATTAAAAAGAGAGAAAGAAGCAAAGGTATTGTTGCTACAGGCGGTGCGGCAGAAGTTGCAATATAAACATGGGACATGACATAACACATGCATCCTCAGCATATTTCCTTACAGCAGTCAAACCAAAATATAAGTTACATTGTTGTTGGGTTGATAATGCCAAGGAAGAATCATCAATCAGTGGTTTTAATGTGACGCAAAAATGTATTTCTTTATTAAGTAACTGACCTGTCACCTACACTGAATACCAAGGAACTGGTTCATACAATGTATACATGTGGGAAAGGTTGGAGTGTGAAAAGACAGAAGCAGTGACTTCAAAAAGAAATACTCAAGATATAATCAAAGTGAGTATGTCTGCATACATGACAGACATTCCTCACCTCCCTAAATCTTTTATTATATAGTGTTAAAAGACACTGGTTGAAGAATGGGCTCTTTCTTTTTGTTCAGATGTGTGGACGAGATCAGACACGACAGACAGGGAGTAATGTGAACCTCCTTACCTCTGGCAAACATTGCTGACAGTGTTAAAGAACTCCCCTCACTCTAAGTAGATGGTAAGCTGTGTGTGCTGCTGTGTAAGGAAAATCCGTCTGTCAGAGATTTGGTGTACACAGTCAAAATAACCGCCGGGCAGTTTAAATTGATGCTCTTTGATATGTAGGTAATCGTACACTGGTATAAGTGATGTAGTGTTTAAATCTCAATAACTTACTCACTGTGCTTACAAACTAAATATGCCTTACTTACACTATTAAATTGATATTTTGTCTATTATATTGTGCATTTTTTCCTACAAATAATCGACTGTGCTAAAATTACTTCTGATGGGCCCTGCAAGCAGCTGATAAAGCACTGTAGAAGCTGTGGTAACAGCTTTGATGGTAGTGACTTTTAACATTCACTCCACTTCATGTTATTATCTATAAACCATTACATCCCCTGGAGCCACAGGCCTTGCTGCCTATGTTTGTCAACACTGCCAGTTGTGTTTAAAGAAAAAGGACCACTGTGTCAGGAGCACTTAAAAATGCCATGTGTAAAATACCTAGGAAATTGTAATTTTAAAAACAAACAGCTTCGGTGGCACGCTAAAGTTGCCCATATATGGCATTGCAGAAATACAGACTGAAAAGCACTCAGGCTCAGCTACAGCCCATACTTTCTTGCATTATAGCTTCTGCCACTAGATACCGATACTGACTAATGACTCTGGTATGCTGGAGCCAGCAGGACAAAGAAGTCGGGCCAGTTGAAGGGAACCACTGCAACAAGCTAATACATCCATGGCTAAAAGTCACTCAGCAGTTTAGTTAGATAGCTGGTGTATGTTTACTCTGAAACATATCTTCAGAGTAAATAATGACAATGTACACTGTAAGGTTTTGGGATAAACTTTCCAGACAGCATATTGTGATTGCCGTGTCAGTAGTTATTTACTGTGTTGTTGCTAAAATTGTGCTAAGTGAGCTCTAACCTAGCATTTAATGGTAAAGTTACACTAACACTACTTGGAAGGATAGCGACACAATGTGAGCAGTATGATGAGGACCGAGTTGGAGTTTCAGTATTGCTAGAATTTAGCATATTCTTGCTCTGCTGACCATTTTATTTACGTGTTTACTTACTGATGACTGTAAATTGCAGTTGTATTATACTGTAGACCGATAGCTTAAAAACTTGCTCAGTTTTTTCAACTTTTACAAATAGCACCTTTGAACCTAAAAAATGAACCCTAAAGTGTTTTTGTTTTTGTTTTTTTATATTGTTTTTGTTTGTTTTTTAAGATACTCTAGTATAATAGCACAATGCATGCTGATAATTTCCTAAATACTTTTCCTCTAACATTATGGAGGTCAAAATTACTTATTCTTTAGTTCCCTTTTATGGAGAAAATTGTCTATACTTCCAATATAATTTTTTTGGTTCCTTAAACATTTAATAAGTAACAATGTCACAATATAATGCCTAACATTGACTTTATCTTTGTAATATATCTTGTTGACTCATCTTTTTCTATTATCCCATGTGTCCAACAATGTTCAAACCCACAGAAATCCTGTGTGGCTAGCATTCTTTTCGTTCTTAGAGTAAAATAGCAGTTTGCAGTATTTATCGACTGGAAAAATATTTTTTAAAAAGTGTTTCTAGCTATGTAAAGTTAAGTTAATTAAATTTTTTTACTGTCTTCTTTGGGATGTTCTCTAAAACCTGTACTGTTCACGCTCAGTTGTGCTGATAAAGCCTTCAGAGCACAGTCTGTTTCTAAATGCGACTATATCTACTAAGAGCCCAAGAGCCTGTAATGTAGCAACAGTTTGTGTACACTGGTAACATAAGCACAGATGCAACCACTCAGAGTATGGGACAGTGCTGATCCATCATACTGAAAACCCTGGTAAAAAATAATCAAACAATATCTTTAAAATAATTATTATTAAGCAATGTAGTTTTTTATTGATTCCACAGCTTATGAGGAGGCTCCCCTAATTTGCTGTCTTTACAGATCAAATCTACAAATAAAAAGCCCACAATGGTAAAACCTAATCAAATTCTCCTTTAATATTCCTCTCACACTTTCCATAAAAGCACTAACACCCACTAACAAGGGTGTAATCAGCAGTCATTCCGAGGTCAAGCATCTCTGAGTGAGTATTTGCTGGTCCCAGCTCTGATTGGCAGTGATGGAAACTGACACCTGGGTGGACACAATGAATTATTCTACCTTTTCCAGAGGGATGCTATGATAGTATAGCAATATCATAAAATTGCCATCATCGGGGCAGTGAAGGTGTGTCATCTTAGTCAGTAACCTGTGACTGTCATCTTAGCCACACATTTCTTTTTCTCTCCATTTTAACTGTGCTAAAAAAAAAAGTTCTCATTGAAAGAAAGGCTGAAGTTAGACATAACAAAAAAGTCATTACCATAGCATTGTCACTGCTTTCCTACTATTTTTTCCAGCATTTTTAAGATGGGAATTTGAATAATTATGGAAATTATAAAATAAGAGGTAATTTACAGGGCTCTGGCCAGGAACTACCAACACCAGTAAGTGGGAGCAGGAGAGGCATAAAGAAGGAGAGGAGAGAGAGGATGCTCAGGGTTAACCAGCAGTTTTGTTTCTGTCAAGTTTGAATCAAGTGTGTTTTTCAATGAGTGAACTAGGCACACATGACAGGCCCAGCTTAGCTGGTAAGCTTATTAGAATGCTAACCTTAGAAGATGTACAATGTAAAGGCATCTATGATCCAAAGTCAGAACTGTTACTTTATAATATTCTGCTGATATTTTTTTTTAATTTTTTTCAATATTTAAACATGAAGTCTTTTAAAAGAGAGTGTGAAAAGTGGTGGTGATTAACTGAATCTGTATAAACTAATTAACAAATAAGGTCTCTTTATTTCTTACTTGTAAGTAAGGTGAGTCTTCTCCCAGCGCCCTCCAAACAGTGCAAATCGCTTCTTGCGCTGCTGTCTGCTCAGGCCTCCCTTTGTCTTTAAGTCATAATATGACAGGTCAGCCTGTGTTAGGGTGGGATAGTCCGGAACTCCACAGCGAGGACGCCTCCAGAACTCTGTGTCATTTTTGGATGTGAGCACAGACTTCAAATGGTACTCATTATTTAGTGTGTCCTGCTCATGTCTTCCCCTCTTCTTCAAGCCACCATGGCTGCTGATGTGAGGCTGTCCCTGCAAAGACATATTCAGTCACTGAGATAATCAAACATCGACAGAATCTTCTATTATCCATGATAAATAAAAAAATACTTTCCAGCTGAACATTGCAGTTGCTTTTTTAAATTAATTTTTCTTCATTTTTTATGTTGACGATACCTTTGTGTATGCCATTGGTTCTACACCAGGCTAGGTCTGCAGGTCACAGCCTGCTCTTAAAGACCTCCAGATCTTTTTTATTTATTTAAAGCTTCTCCTAAGCTCCCAAAAGGCAGTCATAAACTCTTTTTTAGGGGAGCCTTAGCACACCTAAATTTAATTTTAGCACTCCAAAAAATAATGATGTCACCAAATTCAAGTTGGGTGAAATTTAAAACACAGATATTTTGTTCTAAATTTTGGATTGTTCTTGTTTTTGCACTTTTGTTTTTATTGCATTTTATTGCAACCAGTATATTGGGCAAATAGCATAAATAAAATTTTGTGTTTTTAATGGTGTGCCTGGGATTGCCCCATTGTTACATTTCCCTTTCTGTTGAGAGCACAATGGTGGAGAGAGGATGACAGAGAGGAAGAGAAGGAGAGAGAGCAGGGTCACACCAGAGAGAGAGGAAGATAAAGAAGGTGAAAGAGAGAGAGAGAAGGAGGGCAGGAACCAGGTGAAAGAGTTGGGCGGTAGACTAGATTTTTTTTGTAGAGCCAAGACAGCTACAACATTAACTGCAATGGACTTAACATTATTAAACTGTACATGCAAAAAATACAAATATCAAATGTGGATTCTCCTAAATCTAATATTACATTTACTGACTCTCTATGTACTTTCTTTACTTTATGTATAACCAGATTATACATCACTCTCTAGCTGCACATAGTTTGTTTGTGTGTGGTTGTTGGTGCAAAGAAGAGGAGGATAGAGAAAAAATAGGAAAGAGAGAGAGCAAAACAGGAAGAATAGTGGCAAAACAGTTACTGTTTTACATTCCTTTCGCAATAGATTTTTTTTTTGTGTGGGGGCTGAGCCAGCGCAAAGGCTTTATCTTAAAATCACTTCTCAAACTTGCATTTTACAAGTAGAAAAATCTGTGATGTTCCTATTCTGATTCAGGCTTTCAATTAAATGCAACTAATACAGAAAGGAATTATAAATACTGGAAAATTTGCTTTGAAAGCATAACAATGCAGTTTGATTAACTATTTAGTTCTCACACTGGCCACTATGTCTAAAATGGTCAGTAGTGAAATGGTCAATAATTGTATGAAAAGATCTAATGATCACCACTGATCGGCCTCTCTGTGTTGTTATTTAAAAGAATACATATTTTTAATATTTAATAACTAAATATTAACACTGTAAAAATGTAGAATTTAAGAAAATTCCTATCAGAACAATTAAAAGAGTCATTTGAATATTGATTTGGAGATTTAATGTTTTATTCTTTCATTTACTATTTGTTATAACAGTTTTGCTGCACTTATAACAGTCACATCAAAACAGAGATTTAGCAGATTCTGGTCGGATCTCTGTGAGTCATGCTATAAAGAAGAAGAGTAAGGGGGTGGTTGAACTAGATGCTTACCTTTATCCTGGTTTGCATTTTTTGTTTTTTGTTTTCTACAACTATACACTTGTTGCTGCATTTGACTCAAGTGACCATGAAATTCTACTACAGAGACTAGAACATTTAATTGGTATTAACGGAACAGCATTAAGCTGGTTTAAGTCTTATTTATCAGAACACTCTCAGTTTGCACATGTCAACAACAAATCCTTTGTACATGCTAAAGTTAGCCATGGAGTTCCACAAGGTTCAGTTATAAGACAACACTTAATTAATTTTCTTTTTTACATTTTTAATTTTTTTTTAAATTAATTTATTTATTAATAAAGCCAGATGAAAATAATCAGCTGACTAAACTTATAGCATGTCTTAGGGATGTCAAGACTTTGATGAGCTGAATTTTTTTGCTGTGTAACTCAGACAAAACTGAAGTTATGGTATTTGGCCATAAACAACATATGAACTCATTATCTAATGCTACAACTTCTCTAGATGATTTTACCCTTGCCTCCAGCTGTACTGAAATCTAGGGGTTATCTTTGACCAGGATATGTCTTTGAACTCCCATATAAAACAGCTTTCTAGGACTGCCTTTTTAACCTCTGCAACATTTCAAAACTCAGGCCCATTCTGTTTGAAAAAGGTGCAGAGAGGTTAGTCCAAGCATTTTGTTACTTCTAGACTGGGCTATTGCAGTTCCTCATTATCAGGCTGCCTCAATAAGTCTACAGTTGATCCAGGATGCAGTGACATGTGTACTTTCTAGAACTCAAATGAGAAACCATATTTCTCCAATATTGGAAACTCTGCGTCGGCTACCTGTACAATCCGGAGTAAAATTCAAAATCCTTCTTCTGACCTACAAAGCACTTAATGATCAGGCACCATCATATCTGAAAGAACTCTTAATACCTTATTGTCCACCTAAAACTCTGAGGTACAACGATGCAGACTTGCAGGCTTTCTAAATTTTCCAAAAGGAGAATAGGAGCCAGAACCTTCAACTATCAAGCTCCTCTTCTGTGGAACCAAATTCCAACAAGAGTCCAGGAGGCAGACACCATCTCCACATTCAAAAGTAGACCTAAAACTTTTCCTTTTATTATTATTATTATTATTATTATGATGATGATGATGTTATTATTATCATTATTATTATTATTATTATACACTTACATGTAGCCAGCATATTATGATGTGTCATGACGAGTTACATTTCCACCATCACAGTTTTTTGAAGTTTCACTGTTTCTGTGCATGTCTATCTTTCTATCCCACAATCTCTCTCTCTTTGTTTCTGCTTCTCTTCATTCCTCTCTCTCCCTCCCTCTTTCTCTCTTGTTCCCTCTCTCACTCTTAACCCATATTGACTTATAAAATGTTAAGTTGGTACATGCATTCAAACTTCCAAAGCCTTTTTTCACACACTTTAATTTTTCATTGTAAAGGTCCAGTCTGTGAGATTTGGGGGCACTTTTGTCAGTATATGGTAGAAATGGAATATAACATTCATACATATTTTTTTAATAGTATGTAATTACATACTACAAAAAACAATGGTTGAGTTCACCATATCACTCTGCCATGTGTCTACAGTAGGCTAGAGCTGAGAAACCATACACTGGCTCAAAAACGGGTCAGTTTTGTGACCTTGTGACTCTCCCACATGCTTGGAAGAGGTAGACAGGTGGTTTCAATGCTGACCAAACTAACGAGTTTGACTCTCTACACCCTCTATATAGAACAATTACAAGAGACAGAAAACTTTGAGAAAAAAGAGAAGCAAACAACAGTCCTATTAGAAATAAATCTTCAACCATTAGACTTGACCTTCAGCAAGACTGAACATTGTGTTTTTCTAAATTTTTTGGTGAAAAATTGAAAGTAGAGCTCATCCTGTTATGGGATCAGAAAAGTTTCTACACAACAGCAGTATTCAATCCAAACTCAGCTTTCATTTTGACCTCAGCTACATACCTATGCATGGTGCATCATGACTATATGCTGCGCAGTTGTGAGGCTAGAAACAAAAACAACAAAAACATCTGGAAAGGTACTCAATCATGTTACTGTGGTAGTTCCCTTTACATTAGAACTACATTAAGTCATGATCACATACACACTCTTGCGCTTACACAAAAGCACAGAGGCACTCACATGGTAAAGGGTTGGCTGTGGCTCATGATGTAAATTGGATTGTCCACTCATCAGAAGGCTGGTGGTTCAATCTCAGTTCCTGGTTTGCATTAGAAAGTGTCCTTGGGCAAGTTACTGAACACCAAATAGTTCCCAGTGGTGTTTCCACTAGTGTGTCCATGGGTCTCTGATGACCAGGTTGGCACTGTATAGAGAGCCCTCCTGCAATTAGTCTAGAAATGTCTGTGTGAAACTGACTTGTGCTGTAGAAGTACTTTGAGTAGTCAAAAGACAAGACAAACAGTGCATAACTGCAGTCCATTTCACCATTTAAGAATGACACCAGCCACGCTGTTGTGGACAGGAGAAAGAAAGCACTGATACTGGATTGGTATCAGGGGACACGCTAAGCTCACATATCAGACAAGAAAAAAGGCTGATGTGAGCACTCGTAGCCCGAAGTGACATCTTTAAATTGCTTGTTTTGTCTGATGAACAGTTCAAAACTTCAGCTCACATATCCATATGATGACAGTACTTTGTGAGCATCATATGCTGCTCACACTATTTCCTCACAGTAAAATTCAGGTACTTGCTGATACAGTTTGGTTTCTGTCTTGCTGATATGACTGTTTAAAGCCAGCAAGGTCAGCTGTCCTATTTAGCCGATGATTGTTGGTAGAGTTTGGAGTCGCTGAGTGGGCCATTTGAAGCCAAGCAGACAACAACGTGGACAAATATTCACTCTACTGTGACTGAGATCTAGCATGAGGGTGAAAATTATTGGTTGCACTGTGGGGTGGGAGCCTCCTTGTACTACTACATCTCACATCATTGAGATGCATGTCATAATTTTTAAAAAGGTCTATGTTTCCAAGGATCAACAAGAAACATCTGACAAATATCATCTATCATCAGTGTAATTAGTTGGTGAAAACAAAATGGGAACAGTTACCACAAGTCATTCCAAATAACATGTTTGTCCCATTTTCATCTGGTCCCAGGCCGCCTACAGTTTCAGTGCTTTGAGCTAATGTAATAATGTGCTTGTCAGAACAAACTTGTGTGAATCTACATTAGAAAAGTCCTAAAAAAACACTAATCTGTCAAGTAAGACAACCATCTGTGTTTTTTGTCCTTAGATGTGAATAGTGAAACAAACAGGATTAATTCGATTTCACTGACAAAAGGTCAGTTTAATTTTTAAGCAATGTAACCTCAATTGTGTAAGGAAGTCCCCTCCACCCATTGCAGAGTGTAATTAAGGCCTAACTTATTGATGGATTGTCCTTCAAGCAAACAAGACAACCAATGAGAAGAATTTCATTCTTAAGAAAGACTTAAAAACTGTAATGTAAAAGGATTATAGCTTGATGTTTGTTCAAATACTTGACAATAAAAGGCCACAATGGCCTGGATTGCCCTCAAAAACAACTAAGCTTCTGGAATGAACTCAGGTGTGCCATCTGGGCAAAATCCAGCCATCCGTTATGCTGTCAAGAGTGAAGAGGAGTGGTTTAGTGTTAAAGATGGGTAATTAATGGGTCATATTTAAAATAACAAGTTAACGCTCTATAGTAGCCAAAATACAGGTCTTCTAAATGTCCAAGCATCCATATACATACGTACATTCTCTGAAGATGTCATATAAATAAAAATATGTCCTTTGTTTCACCAACTTAAAGCCTTATTGAGACTAAAATCTCTTTTATATATATATAAAAGTGACCTGGCCATCAGGTTTATATCAACTTCAGCTTTTTTAACCTTCCTAACACCCAGTAGAGCTTGCGTTACAAACAGAGGGTGCAGAGTTTAAAACAAGTAGGTACATAGGATGCAGTGAAGGTTTGTTAAAAGACCCCACTGTGTTGCATCGTGGAAATGGTAGGAACCAGTGTTCTTGGATATCATCTCTGAAAAGTGCAGTACTAAATCAATGGATTACCCTTTAGTCAAAATATACAATTCTTTTAAATTCATTAAGTTTTGATATTCTTTTATTTTTCAAACTTACCCAAAAATTCCAGCTTGGAGTATGAATAAAACATTTGCACACCCATACTTAATAACATCAAATACTGTGCACACATATCATAAACTATGTACTGTAGATGTTCTGTATCTGTGTGTTACAACACTTTAATGAAGCTATGTGCAAAAGTATTGACAGATTGTTACATGCCAAGTTTCAATGACTCCAACAGCTGACCAGATAAAACACATCGTAACATTTAATGCAATTTTTCTATTTGGTGGATATGAAAGGGTTTTTTTTTATGCTGGATATCATTATCCACTCTGTTGTTTAACTCATCAATTCAGTGGTTGGTCCATTAAATATCTGAAAATAGTGAAAAGTAACCAACATAACTTCCCAGTTTCAAAATCATTTGTTTTGTTCAACTAATAGTCCTGAACACAACGGTATATGGTCTATTATCATTTAAGACAAAGCAAAGTTGTAAATAAATAGAATATAACAACAACTGAGGTGATTGACTGAACTAATGCAAATTTGTGAACAAGAAGCAACTTCTCATTTTAAAAAACACAAAGGCAAACATGGCATCGAAACAAAGCTGTGTGTATCCTGGGCAGATCCTAGAGATGAAGCTAACATGTTACCACAGGACTGTGTGGTTGCTGCATCTCACCAAAATTGACGTGCCCCAGCTTCAACCCAAATTAAGCGCTCAGCCCAGCTACAGAGGGGAGCATTGTAGTTTTATTTAATAGGTGGCATCTGTTACATTTGGGAGTCTTTGTTGAAGTCACTCAAACATGTAAATACAATGTGTGCATGCAGGTAAGGACATGACTGAAAAAATTTTCACCACACACCAACACACACAGACAAACACAACTTTATTTCACAGATGCATCACACAAAGTGAGCAGATGTCTGGAAATTCCCTGTTCAGTCATGACATCAGGTCGTCTGCAGCATAACACAGAGAGTGTGTTATGAAAGGTTTCAAGGATGCTGATCGGACATTACAGGGAACTTTATGACTTGCAAAAAAACAAAACGTGGGAAGAATCTGATTTTACTCCCTAAACCACCATTACAAAATGTGCTGATCTTCTCCCCCAGACATCCTTTTGCAGATAAAAGTAGTGTAAACTAGAGATAAATGATGCGCAAGGGAAATTTCTCAAGGGTAAATATTTAACCACTAAGAGTTCCAGATATCAACAGGCATCTGGTGTTTTGTACACAAAGGGGCCGACTATGCCAAATTGATTGAATGTTTGTAGGATAGAGAGGATTAGAATGAATGGAGACGAGAGACTGATCCTCCACTGCAAACATCGAACCTGTAAGTTAACAAGCTCTGTGACAGGTTTCAACATTTCTACATAAAATACACTTGTGCACAGCTGTCAGCTGTGAAATAATCATTCACATTCTTTCCCTTACATAAATGTATAAATACCAAAATGTAAAAGTACTTCACAAGTAAAGTGCTGTATTCAGAATTCTACTTTAACCAGCAAGAGTAGATTTTTTTAGCCTCACATCACTTTTTAGCTGATGATGCAACAATGTGAGATGCTTACTTTTAAAAAGTAATAAGTGGCAGATTATTGTTCACTATTTTAAAAATGTCACACATCAAGTAGTTATTTGATTTTAATTGGACCGTTGTGCTCATCGGGTCTTTTGATTTTCAAAAACATGTCCATTTTTGTGAATTAGCACTAGCTACATCCTGGCAAGCAAGCCATCTGGCTAAATTTCAGGAGCAGAGCAGTTTCCTGGCTGGCACAGACCACACCAAATCAACAGCAACCACTTATAATGTGATGAATAATGTTTTAACTGGCAAGCGATAAGAAAAATGGCAATGGTAAATCACATTTTGATATGTTATTATTATGAACGATACTGAATTTAATAATAATTTGCAGCAAGATACAGCCAAATCCTACCACATCAGACCTAGCACAGCCTCTAATGCTACCGTGAACAACCGTTCTCAGTTTACAACATCACTGTTTCCCAGAGCCTGTGGTAATGTCTGTAGATGATTTATTTTGTCTGATAAAGTCCAAAACCAAGATATATAGCTTGCGAGTATATAAAACAGAAGACATAACGTTCTGGCATGCCAATGTGCTTTCCTGAAATGGATTTTTTTTCTAATGTTTGCCCCTTTTTTGTGAAAAATGTATAGTTTGACTTATTGGGCCCCAAGCACTTGTTCATAAGTTTAGATGTTTCACTTATGAATGTCTCTTTGGTGGAAAAACTTCTAGACATATAAAACATGACTAGGCTCCAACTTCCAAACAACAGCTTTAATCCTTTCACAATGCATTTGATGAACTTACAGCGGAGAAGACGCCTTTAGTGAGCTTTAACATGGTGTGAAAAACAGTGATGGGAACTGGCGTTCGCTTTCTTTGTCATTAAACAAGCCCTGATCATGTCCTGTCAAGTCAAATGGGAAAGCCAATAAGAAGTTGGAAAAATGCCGCAGGGAGTGGTTCATTGTAAAAATGTATGCATTAAGTCTATTCCACTTAAAGTTACACATATATGGTTAATTAATACAATTACACTCAATATTTGTATTTGTATTTGTTTGAATTTTTCCAAAATGGATTTTTTTGATCTGCTTTCTTCCTAGGCCTGATGAGCATGGTTAACTTTAAGCCTCCTGACTGAGATGGACAAAGGCTGGTACTTCTTTTTTGTTGTTTGTCTGTAACTTAATCAATTTTTGCTGAGTAAATGTTCCACTCTCTGCCTCCTGCCTTGCAGATTAATGCAATAACAGGAATGAGTTGTTCTGTCTTACAGTGGTCATTTCTGGAGATGGTGTTTTTAGTACTTCAAGACTATCCCTACTAGTAACTCTGCATGATTATTTTTTTTACATATCAAACTAATACGTTTTGTTACTCCAGTCCAATGGTGCTTCAAGAAGATTTGGCTCAAAACCTAGCTTCTCCTCACCTGAACCCATCAGAAGCAGGGAAAATCTGGAAAGGCAGTGTTGACATGAGTAACCCACCTCAGGCAATAAACCTCCTGGCTGACCTTATTTATAAAGTACATGAAGAGTAACTGCAGTGCATTAAAATTGTAGTAACTTCATTCAACAGCTCACTCACAGTTTTAAATATTTGGCTTAAATGAATGATAAAGAAAGGAAAATGGCAAATTTTGGAAATGACAAAAATTAGTCAATGAAAACAATATGTGGAGTTGAAAAGTGGTAAAAAGTCAATTTTACTTCTGACTTTAAGTAGAAATAATTTGTCTTTTAGTGTATTGAACCTAAATTGTTTCTTTCTCTGTGTAAGCACTTAAGTCAAACAAATATGTTCTGTGGTATTAATTGCTTAGAATCAGTTGACTTAAATTTTGTGTTAGCAGGGTTTCAAGTTTGGTTAACAGTAGGGTTTTATGTAAAGTATTAGTAACTAGTAATTAAATCTGCAAAATAAATGTTACAGAGTGAACAACAGTATTCTCTTTCAAAATTTAATGTACAGGTAAAGAAAATGGCGGTACTGGAGTAAATGTATTTAGTTATCTTCCACCTCTGACTGCTCAACATACTGGTATACAAATTAATGTACAGGACAATAACATTGTGAACGGAAATCCCTCTTTGTCAATGAGGAAATACCTTAATGCCCACACGCATCATGCTGTTAGGGCTTGACTGCAAGTTTGGAAGATTAACCTGTCAACAACAAGTCTTATTTGGCAGCCATAATTAAGCACTTAAATAACAAGGATCATTTCATGAACAAAAATGTTTGAAACTGTTGTAGTGTTGTATTGTTTGGCACGCTTGATTGTTTTCTGCAGGGTCAGAGTGATGCTCAGAAAAAAACTTTGTTGGGGTTGCTCATGTCTGTTTGCCGGATGTGTTTTTCTCTCTGAGTAGCTGTTGTTTTCTACCCTTCCTCTCTGTCAGCAAACCTCTACCATGTTTCCAGATGACTTGCCTCTGCCTGCTTAATCTGACTCTCTCACTCAAGCAGCTCTGGCATCCTTTAAGCTGCAGAAAGTTTGAAGCAAACGTTGCCCTGTTTGGGCATACAATAGAATGACAAAACATGCAAAATGCAGCATGCATTTTTTTATACTACAAAAAGAAGAAATGTTTGAAACCATAATAAAAATTTCTTTCCAGTTATAAAATACAGTATCTCATCCACACTCAACTTCAAAAGAATTGAAACTGCATTGTAACCACAGAACCACTCAGTTTTGAGGGGTTAATAATGACCTCAGCTACCAGATATTTCATGATAGCAGCTTCTGACCTGTTGATAGAGCAACCGAGACAAACTTTACGTGAGCAACTAAATATTATTCAGAGGCTGTAAATTACACTCAATAAATTCTCTCACGTGCAGTTATTTTCGGGCACATGTCCTTTATCTTTAACTCCGTGCTTTTTCCATCTTTTTCCCATGCATGCAAAGTATCCAATAAACCTCTGTAACAATGCTTGGAAGTCTGAGTTTGACTCACTTGTAGCTGCTTGTACCTGCTGACGGTTCTCCGGTCGTGGACGGGCAGAGGATGAACGCAGAGAAAAAGGTGCAGAGACAAGATGCTGCCGCAAAACACCACAGCCCGCATCCTCTTGTTCCAAAACACAAGTAGACAAAGAACAGTGTATAGACTGTACAGAGCAGACAGAGGAAGAGGCGTGAGGAAGAGGCTTGGTGGGTGCTGTCGAGAGGAGGACACTGAGTCGTGGAGTGAATGACGGCAGGGGATCTTAAAGCCTCCCGCGGGATTTCTTTGTCCTCTTCAAATTATATTTTTTACGAGTTTCCAAGTGCTCCACTGCACTACACACGTGATTTAAATGATTTAACCCCTTTAACTCCAAACGCACAACGCATACCCTGATGCAATGAAAAAGTTGTAGCCTGTCTCCTAATAGAATAAAACAGAGCTTTTGGAGAGAAACAGAAAACCGTAAAATAAAGGTACTGTTCAGCTGCTGATAAAGGGTGGATTTGGTATCATAAAATATAACTTAACATGTTTCATTTCACAATTCACGAAAATGGTTGTAAGTAGGCTGAACAATCTGCGATTATTACGGGTTTTTGATTAAAAGACGTTAAATCAATTTGGCAAAAATCAAATAGTCAGAGCTCTGTTATGTCATGTGGAACAGAGACCCTTATGTTGGCAGTTCCTTAACTGCATCTGCAGCTGCTGATGACCACGGTGCCTTGTTTCATGTGGTAGCAAAGTTTCCCACTGTGCATTGGCAGACCCACACCTGCTGCTTTATCCACGTTTTTGATGGCAGTCAGGTTGCGCGCGTGAGCTGTGCATTTTTGAAGATGAAGTAGAAAAAAATGGTTACTCATTTCCCTAGTTTCCATCACTGCATCTAAAAAAGGCCGTGTTCAATTCAAACTGGCCTTGTGCTGCATCCTCAGTTGGTCCAAAGTGTCAGAAATCCGTCAGGTTCACATCCGTTTTGAAGGTTTTTTTTTTTAATTAAATCCAAAATTGCAGAAACAGCCAAGTGGCTCGTTTTTTAAAAGTAATTCGTCTTACCAAATGAAGAGACGAAGCAAAAAGTAATGAGTTTTATTTTCTTTAAAAGAGCCTATCTAAATTAATGCATAGCCCAAACTCGCAGCAAAAATAATTATGTTCAATCTAAAAATAAGACAGAAAATGACAAAACAACTACAACAACAAAACCGGGAAAAATACTAAGGGTTAAAAAAATCTTGCTACTTTTGGGTCAGTATTGCAATAGCTTAGAAATATATTTAATTTATAAGATCACAAAAAAGTGAGTATAAATAATGTTTAAAACAATTTCACAGATCATAAAATACTCTTTTCAAGCTGCTCACAGCCCTGTGAGTCTAATCGATAAAGAGTCCCGGCTCAGTGCGACACCTGCTGTTTATTTTTTTGTTTTGGGGTTTTTTTGGCAACTCAGATTGTTAACTTCCTGGCCATTAGGGAAGAGGGGATGCTTTTTTGGTAGATTGCACAGTGAAAAAATAACTGATAAGAACTGACAGCGAGAAACCAGACGTTGAGGCAGCTACTTTTGTTTTGTTGTAACACTAAATTTAAAAATGAACTGTTTTGTTCATATTTTCTCGTTTCGTTTTGCTATAGAAATGGACGAAAATGCGAGGGTTTTTCTCATTTCTGTCCATTTAGACATAACCAAAAAAACTACCCTATGTAAACATATCCTTTGGCAAATTTGATCCTGTTGTCTGTGGCTGTGGTCCTTACATTTCTTTGTATGTGTGAAAGCATGTACTTCACAGATATTTGCAGCAAGGACATCCAATCAAAAATATCCCGTCCCTTCACTCCTACAGGCAAATACCATGGTGTCCTCTTTAATCTTGTAGCATGTCATACTAAGATTAAAGAATTAAGTTTAATTTTTTTGTTCCACATAGTGAGAATTTGGTCATGGGCACTCAAAAGAGAGAAAATATTCATTAAGGACAATCAAGATAACTAAGGTCATTATTTTACTAGACTTGAATGCAGCTCAAATCCAGAGGCACCTCTGCAATTGTTACATAGCTGCAGGCTTGATAGAAATGGATAGTATGAGCTAAATTTTTGGCCAGGAGCTTTAACTTTTTAAATCCTGGTTTTTCACACAGGAACTGTCAAAGTTCAGGTTTTGTGTTCAATTATTTCCTATTTTATTTTGTAAAGTTCTCTTGGTAAACTAATTTGTATAACATCCTGATTTAGTTTCAATCTCTCACCTGTTTTTTTTTTTTTGACAATCAGCTGTGCCTCCATGCCCGTCATCACTTCAAGTGTTTATTTCAGCCCTTTGTCCCAATTCATTTCTCAGTTTGTTTTGTTTTGCTGGTTTAGCCTGCTTTGCCCATTTTGCCTGTTTTTCCTGTTTTGCTTCCTCATGTTATCACAGTTTTTGTTTGGTTCAGTGATGTATACTCATCTTTTGTATTTCCTTTTCCTGTTCCCTCAGTTTTTGTTTGTTTGAACAGCTTTATTTACCACAGCTTGTTTTTTGTTCCATCTTTCTGCTGAATTTTGTTTTGCTCTTGGGCTTGTTTTTTGATTACTTGACAGGAACTGTACATTGGAATTAAAAATGGTCTCAGAAATGACAAAACAAAGTTCTCCAAGTGCCTAGGAAGACAGAGTGCCTTCCTGCACATGACTGTTTTTCCGCCACTGATTCTGTCTACCAGCTTTCAGAATGAGGACCGCTCAACAAAGGAGAAGAAGAGTGAACATCAGCAATCACAAATTTAAATACTAATTTATTAACTGCACTTCATGATGTTCTGTGTCCAAGTTCAAGTCTTCCTTGTTTAAATGGTGGATCCAGGTCCTCTTGTACATATCACTGATAAGATTTACTAAGCTGCTCATTCATCTCTGACTGATAAGGGTCTTCTTTCAAGATCAAAATCAATTCTAAGGTATGCTATTGTGTTTTGAGGCACTCTGAGTAGTCGAGGGATTAAAAAGACACTGTATAAATGCAATCCATTTATAATTAGGTTTATTCACTTTTAGTTTACAAACACACAGCATCTCTTTACTCACAGCTACCTCTTGTGTTAGCATGGCTGCATTACCATTTTATTATGATGCTCATATTAGAATACTTACTCTTTTTTTAAATTCTACATTTCACCATGTAAACTAACTTGGAAAATAACTACAGTAGTGACTTTGGAAGCCTGAATCAAATTTTGATTACATCGCAGTTACACATCGAGTTTGGGCATTATGAAAGTACAGTTTCAGCATGACAGTAGACTTGTACATATAATACAGTGACTCTGGAAGCCTGAATCAAATTTTGATTATTTGTAATGACACATTTTATTCATCCCTGGCGTCGGACATCTTCCGACGTCGCAGTTACACATCGAGTTCAGGCATTATGAAAGTGTAATTTTAAGGACGACAATAGCCTCATACATATAATACGGTGAATGTGGAAGCCTCAATCAAATTTTGATTATGTACGTAAAGTGTTTCATTCATCACTTGCTTCAGAGATCTCCCGACATCGCAGTTGAACTTCAAGTTTTGGCATGATCATAGTACAGTTTTCAGCATGACAGGAGCCTTGTTGATATAATACAGTGACTTTGGAAGCCTGAATCAAAGTTTGATTATGTGTGATAAAGCATCTCATTCAAACCTTGTGTCGCACATCTTCCGACGTCGCAGGCACACATCAGGTTTTGCCATTATGAAAGTACCTTTTTTAGCATGATAAGAGCCTTGTACATATAATACAGTGAATTTGGAAACCTGAATCAAATTATGATTATTTGTAATGAAGCATTTTATTTAAACCTTGTGTTGCACATCTTCCGACGTCGCAGTCACACATGGAGTTTGGGCATTATGAAAATACATTTTTAAGCATGTCAGGAGCCTTGTACATATAATACAGTGACTTTGGAAACTTGAATCAAAG
>JAPZDV010000011.1:1444108-1471026 GCA_029814665.1 Acanthurus lineatus | reverse complement strand
TTGTTGGTAAGTGAGAGACATTACTATCGCACGTCTGCATCTTCAAACCATAAACAAGGAAGTGAATTCAGTGACGTGCATTACATGCATTATGTTTGCGCTAGGGACTGCTATGATTGGTGGAACTCATGGGAGGCTGGCCAAAATTGCGGAAAAGTTGCAGTGATTGGACAAAATTGCATGGTCGCGCAGAATTCAGGGAGATTGGTTGAATTTGCGTGAATTGTTGCGATTGCAACATTGTGAATTCCTGGAGGGACTGATTTATGTACAGTCACATTATATTTTCTTAATAAAGGTGAAACTAAAGTCAATGCTTACTTTCCATGTTCCTGTCTAGTTTTATGATCTTTGTGAGCTCTTCAGAACTGGAGGTCAAGTTCCAGACACAAATTATATTTTCATGGTAAGTGAGTAAGTCTTATTTTCAATCTGAGTTGCATCAAAATTAAATAGCAATGCTTTTTTTTTGAAAGAATCACTCAATTTAAATGTCAAATTTGGGAAGGATTGCAGGTAGTTGAAAAAAAGGATAATTCTGTCTCAACTTGAAAAATGCCATGTTAGGAGTTAATAATTTTTTCATTTACACATTATTGTGACATAATATTGTGATCTGTCTAGATTATTTACTTTAACTAAATGCATATACCTGTTAAATACACCACATATAAAATATATCATAGAATCATCTGTATTATGGTTACAATATAAAGTTGACCTGAACCAAAATTAAACCAAAAATAAATGAATGAATAACTAAATAAGTAAATAAGGTAATAATATAAACATTTGTTAATTAACACTAAACACAAAGCACAGCTGAAGATGATGGGAATTTAATTATTTTGTCAGTATCTGTTCATAAATCAAAGTAATAACCAAAATGATCTGGTAATGGTGTTAAAGGAAACATTAAGATATATGCATAATTAAGGTGTACTTTAAAAAAGGGCATGCGCTGACTTGAAGTTTTGAATGATACATGTTGCTTTAATAAGTATTAAGTTATGTGTAAAGAGCAAACAGGTCATAAATAACTGTAATTGTTCTTAACTCAAGCTATTTTGATATGAAGATGCACTGTATCCTTGAGACAACTGAGTTGTATTTTGAATGGATATATGGAGGCTCTTCAGACTTTTGGGATCCTTGACAGTGTCTTCTTTTTCCTCCTCTAGGGAGACTTTGTAGACAGAGGATATTATAGCCTGGAGACATTTACTCACCTGCTAGCTTTAAAAGCCAAGTGGCCGGATCGTATCACACTTCTACGTGGAAACCATGAAAGCAGACAAATAACACAAGTGTATGGATTTTATGGTAAGGGCACTGTCGTGTTAATGTGGATTTATGTTTTTTTTTTTTTAACAAGATTATTAAACCACATTGCCCTGTATGTTCTGCTTATATCTAGATGAGTGCCAAACAAAATATGGAAATGCAAATGCCTGGCGGTATTGCACAAAAGTGTTTGACATGCTGACTGTGGCAGCTGTAAGTTCATTCATCGTTCTTTCAAGTTGGTTACGTGATGACATTTGACCATTATGTTTGTTTGTATTTTTAAGTGACAGTCACCTTACAATAAAAAATACATGATCTTACCTTCATTCACCATCAGTTTAGATTGTTTTGGTGTAAGTTTTGGTGTAAGATACTGAGTTTTAGAAATTTTCAAAGTAACTATCTTTTATCTACCAAACTACATTTGTCAGTTGTATTACTGCGTAGATGGAAGCATGCATCTACTTGTGTACAACAAGCAAGCCAGCTAAGGTAACTAAGCTAGGTAATGTAACAACTTAACCAAGGAGGACGCCATTTATGTGTGTGTCCTGCCCTTCCTCTTGGAGGGGGTATTGTCCTTGAGTAGATACATGCTTCTTTCTTTGCAGTGATACAGTGGATGGGTGTCACATGGAACTGATCACAAGAGGGAATGACAATAGATCATCTTATTAAAGTGGTTCATGATTTCTGTTAAGAGTTGAGTTTTTTTAATGTATTTTCTTACACTTTGAACACTACAGACTAAGTGCTGTATAATTTCATTATATTCAAGAGAGATCCAATAACTTTACAGCTATCTACAAAACTTTGCAACTGGCACCAAAACAATTATGATGAATAAATTTCAGTAAAGGTTAGAGGAAGAGTATTTTTTTTTAAATTTTTGGGAACAAACAGTCTATCTATGTGTAACATAACATAGGAATATTTAATCATAGGTAAAATGTTTAAAAATGGTTTAATTATCTTCCAATGTTTTTTTCACAATCAGCCTTGTAAATTATATAGGCTAAGAACTTACATGAATAGTGCTGAGCAGTATTGCAAAATGTATTCAAATGTAATCACAGTATTTTTTGTCCATATTGAGTAATATCAATATTCATTATGATATGTAATTTATTATGCTGCAAGTTATAAAAATATTCCGAATCCCTAAGAAACTACAGAGGTTTTAAGTAAAAATTTAGAATATAGTTCATTAACTTGAAACATAAAAATAACTTTGTCATTACTTACTTCAGTAAAATGTAGCCCAAAGTCACTTTTTTTCCCTTTCCGTTGCAGACTTAGCTCCAAAGTTAGGCTGTTGCAACAGAAAAAGGCAGCAGATCTCGTAGCTATTTTCACCAAAAAATTCATCCATATTGCGTAAAAAATGTCCAAAGTCTATTATCATCATCCACATAAATTTTACCACTATCCTGTTTTAGGATCATTTTAATGCCCAGCTCTTTCCTTTTGTTAAACTGATTTGTGTGGCATTAATTTTTGCTGTATGTAAACTTAGTTTAAACATGTTAAGACATGTTAAGCTAAGTTTGAACTTAAAATAGTTGGTGCAGCTGGCCTTTTGAGTGTCCAAGAAACTAGGTCTTGTCTTCCACTCAGACACACTACAAGGAATCAAACAAGTGGCAGTCACAGCCAGTGCTTGTTTTGGTCAGGCTGTGTTGCTATCAAGTTATTCCCATCAAAAAAACCTGGTTTTGTATGAAATGTATAGATATTTAAAAGAAAGTCATTTAATAACTTTGGGTAAAAGAAAGCAAGTTTTCCTAAAAAATTAAAAAAACAAAAGACTATGCATTTGCATTTTGGATCAAGTGCATAGCATTTAGCTGACGCAAGCATTACGCTGATAAATGCCACTGCATAATACCTGTCCTATACCTAACAGCAGAGAGATGAAGGAAACTTGTAAATAAGGAAATGAGTCACACATTTGGTCTGTCAGCTTTAGGCTGTGCATTTGTCAGATAGTTTTATAGTTCTTCTGACCCTTAGTGGCCAAAAATTGAACATAAAAAGGAGAATCAAAGACAACAGTTGTACATGAGTATGTGTTCATGTGAACAGTGAGGAGGCAGACACCTGTACATGCATACATAGACACACAGTTTGTAAATCATTTACAGGCTTAATTCTGTTCATTATATTGCTGATGTACACTATTTCTTTTAATTTATTGGCTTTTTTTCTTTTTTTTTTATGAAGGTACAGTATCAACCCTATCATTGCTATCCTGAACTGCCTGATCCTGACATCTTTAATCTCTGTTCCTAGTTGATAGATGAGCAGGTTCTGTGTGTCCATGGTGGTCTTTCCCCTGACATAAAGACTTTGGACCAGATTCGCACCATTGAACGCAACCAGGAGATTCCTCACAAGGGGGCCTTCTGTGATCTTGTGTGGTCAGATCCAGAGGATGTGGACACCTGGGCTATCAGTCCACGAGGTGCAGGCTGGTTGTTTGGCTCCAAAGTTACAAATGAGGTACGTTGGAATCCTGTGGGGCAAAAAAAAAGCATAATTTGACCCATGACATCAGTCATATGAAAGTAATGGTCATATTTTGTTTTAGTTTGTTCACATCAACAACTTGAAGCTCATCTGCCGTGCACATCAGCTGGTTCATGAAGGCTACAAGTTCATGTTTGATGAGAAGCTGGTGACTGTTTGGTCAGCACCCAATTACTGCTACCGCTGTGGAAACATCGCATCCATCATGGTCTTTAAGGATGTGAACAGACGAGAGCCCAAGCTTTTCCGCGCTGTTCCTGACTCTGAGCGCGTCATACCTCCTCGAACAACCACCCCCTACTTCCTCTAGTGACCAGAGCCAGTTCTGTCTCCTCTCCACCTTTTGGAGATCAGTCAGACATATTTATATATGCAACTTATTTTAAGAAATTAATGGTAGTAACATCTCTCTCAGGTCTACAGCAACTTGAGTAGCAAAGGTTTTCACACATGGCTTTAGTCTGTTTACCCCACACTCATCTTTATGCCATAAAGGAAAAAACTTCCTCCTCTATCCCCAATGAAAAACTGATAAATTTGTTCATATTTTATTGATTACAAAGTGTTAAATGGTTGATTTTGATGTTATGTATCCCACTGAATCTACTAATAAGTTTAAAACATTTAAACTAATTAGTAGATGCCAATCATATACTTTCAAATAAAGAGATGTATACACAGATCGCCTAAGACATTTAAACTGCCCAATACTGTGTTGGTCCCCCATTCCTAAGCAGTTCTGCTGTGTGTGTGTATATGAGTGGGGCAATAACTGTTGTCCTCTTAATACACAGTACTGTGTAAATTTCCAAGTACCATCTACATAAACCCAGGGACCTGAGGTTTCACAGCAATACATTGTATTGTAACAAGATTACTTATATTCATTTCACCTGTTGGTGGTTTTAATGTCGTGGCTGATCATTGTAGAGGTAGAATATAGGTATTGATGTAGAGATTTGATGTCATTGTTGCCTTTTTAAGGACTAATTGCTCCTCCTCCTAAAACCCCTCAGACCCTCTGTATTAACAGCTACTGAGCCCCTCCTTCTGAATTCCGCCTTAATTGCAGATTTTATTTTTAAGCCTTATTTTTATATGTTCTTTACGTTTTTTTAATTGTCCTGTATGACTGCAGACACTATTTTTATGGAAAGCTCTCCAAGTGTCTGTCTTAATCAGGCAATTTTGCATTTTGATGTCACTGTGTCCATCTAACAAATTTGATAATGTGAAGAATTGTAGCTACGAGAGTGGCTTTTATAAGCAATTTCATCTACATTTGAAAATACGTTTTTCAGTAAAGAGGTATTTTCTTGAATAGCTCATCTCAGTAGTTGTATTTGTTACATAGACAGGTTTTATTTGACATTGTTCCCCTGTTTTGTAATTTCAATAAAACATAATTCATTAAGTTTATGGAATAGTAGTCACTTCAACCACAAACTGCTATAATGTAGTCTTTTGCGTTGTAAGGAAACAATAGGATTTTTTTGATGGGATTAGTTTAAGGGAATAGGAGTGATCATGGTGGTCCTATCCTTCAAGCTTGCATGGTTCTTTTTTTGTTCTTGTTTTTGTTTTGTTTTTTTTTCTCAAGTGAAGACAAGCTGATTTGAAAGAATGTCTAATGCCACCTGTTATGTAAAACCACTCTTGTTCCCCAGTTTCTTTTGGACGTGGCAAAGAATGGAATTCATATTTGGATTTATACATTGGATTGGTGAATTTTTCCTGCCACTCAAAGTATTGGCAGAAAAGGTTAACTAACCAAAGTCTGATTTCCTTTGATATTTAAAGAGTAGGCATTTTAATACAGAATAGTTACCATCCTCTCCCTGAGGTTTCCCAAGAAAAATCACTCATTACACTTTTGGCAATGGGTGTTTTTTTGTAATAGTTGCATAACAAGGATTTACAATATACAACAAATATAAATCCTCAGCATATGGCAAGTTTTTTGCCCTCTTGAAACAAGACCTTGGCATTCCTCACCTTGATGATCTGTGCTATGGAGTTTTAGAGACAGTGCACTCTTCCTCCTTACCAGATAAGGTTCTATATGATGTAAGATTTTTAATTTCCATCTAAAGCTAAACTACTAGCTAATATTTAGCCCAGCATCAACCCCATTTGTGACAGTTTCAATATGTGCCAGCTGCCCAAACCCTCCAGCTCATGTGAAATGGACAAGGGGTATAATGTTTAATCTTATGTTGGAGAAGATAAAGTTCATCAGAAGGAGTGACTTGGTTAAGTTTAAGACAGTCTGGAGACCTTTGCTGAGACCTTTCATATCATGCGGTTGCATAATTATATTCATAGTAAATATATTTATTTAGGGGTAAAAAGTCACCTGTGGTGATTTTGACAGTCCTTCTGTTGAGAGAACCAGTTTCCAGTTTTCAAAAAATAACCCAGAATGCTCTCTGCTTATGTCTTTACCAATGCTCTCATGTCACAGTAAGTGTGAATTTGAGTGTGTACCTTAGCTATAATGTAAATATTTTGTCATATGACAATTTACAGACAATTTGACACTTTTTTCCTAAGCTCTTTCATCATGTCTTTTTTGTTTTATTTTCAAACAAGCTGTGCAAGTCAAAATCTGTGTCAGTCTCAATCTTAATGAGAGTGTAGTGAGTATGCAAGGGATTTTTTTCTTGTTTTATTAACCACTTTTAGTTTCAGTTAGATAAGCAAAAAAGGCCTCTTTTGATAAATGATAAAAAAATTAAAAATATAAATGATAAATAATAAAGGGACCATCAGAAGCAAGAGCATTTTGTTTAAAATGCAGATAAAGGGCCCAGATCTAAATAAACTAAAAATGTTTTGGGATTGTTTTTCATGGTAAATTATTGAGCTCAAAGAGAGCATTTAAACAGAAAACTTTTTCACCTGTTTCTGTAGAGAAAAGGTAACAGAAAGGCTGATCTAATCATAATGTCTTAATAAATAGCCTTCATTGGGGTATGTGGCTGTAAAACCTGCTAAATTTACATTAAAACAAACAAACAAAAAAAAGTGAGACAAAGAGGTAAGATGCAAAATAAGCAACATAACTCACTCATGCCATTATTAGGCTTAATTTTTTTTTTTGACTGACATGATAAAAGGAAAAACCCTTTGGACTTTCTAAAAAAATCCTAGATGCTGTTTTACTTTTTGACGGTCGCATATAGGCCAATTATCCTAAAAGTGGTTGGACACTGAAACTCTTCTGCGAATGGCTCAAAGTTATGTAATAATTCGAGGTAGTATTTTAGTTGAAAAAAGGGAATTGTTAAAAATAAATCAACAAATAAAATAGCTGCCAACACCGCAAAATAGCTGGTGGGCTGAAGCTGGCTGGTGACACTATGAGTCATTCAAATAATGTCGAAATGTATTGGCAACACGCATTTTGGATAAAATTTATGAATGAATGAGAAGATTTATGAATTGGTCACGTCCAGGATTCCAGTTCCATCTTGATTCAGGTGGGTATTAATGCTAGATTACTGTTCTGCCAATTAGGCTTGATTGTTGTATCTGAACTTCAGTCCTGTGTAGTTAAAACATGTAATGGAAATGACCACTTGCTGCGTATTTTAATGTTTTAACAGTGGGCGAACTTTTATTTTGACAACGCTGACCCGGAAGTAGCTAGCCAGTTATAGTAGAGCGGCCAAAGCCAGCGGCTGTCCCCACCACCCTGCCTCCTCCTGCCTCCTTGCTTGTCACAGGACAACAACCTTTCATACAGAGAAGCGTCCGTCCAGGCTTCAACAGACAGAAGTGTAACGCCCGCAGCCGGGAGATACAGCTCGTCAGACAGCGGCCCAGTGTTACTTATATTCAGTGAGATGCCAAGAAAGTCGCGGTACTCCTACAGAGCTCGTCGTGGCTTTTGCACTGTTTTTTAAGAAGCATCTCTGTGATACTCCTGTTCATTAACGTTAGCCGGCTGGAGAGGTAAGGGGGAATGTGAATTACACAAGCAGCCGCTGCAGCCAGGCTGTGAGACCTGTCTTTATTAATGGGCACATATTATCTACCACTGGTTACCTTTTTTTATCCAGACATTGTTATCCAGATGTTTCTCTTGTTGTGACGTGAAAAGATTGGTGTCGTGACTTAAATTCCCGATGTTGGTCATGATAGAAAGCTGATAACGTGAGATAAAGAGCAATAGCCGTGTTGTTATAGCTTACCGCCCAATTAAACCTGGTTTCCTCAGTAGCTAGTTAGGTACGTTAGATTAATATTAACCCAGTGCATTACTGATAAAATTAGTTAAAATTACAGCCAAGTTAATTAGTTACATAAATTAGATGCAGCTAATAATGGAGTAGCAATTACGTTACGCCAGCTACCCCTGACCAGTTCCTCGTCAACATGAGTAAAGACATGCTTTTCTCCATATCTCTTACAATCAGATGTCTTTCATTATTCATTCATTCATTTATTTTTTCATGTCCGCTAAAATCCTGTCATCTTCATGTTTAAGAGACCTGTCCCTAAAACTATAGAGGATCGGTGGGATGCCTGAAGTCACATATTCAGTTTTGCAGAAAAAAAATGTTTTTGCGTTGTTTTTTTATAACTGTTTGATACTACGATATAGCGATGAGGTGTATATGAATCTAGCGCAATAATTAACGTTAAGCTGAAGGATTTTAGAGTAATTAGAGTATTTGTAAGGGATGGTACAGAAGCTAAGGTTATTCTGTGGGCTTTGCTGTGAACACAACACCTATCGTTCACCATAAAGTGTATGGGCTTAGGCTTGTAATACTAACCAAAAATCATATCTCTATTTCCTTCAAAGTAGGCTAAATGTAAATTTGTAAGTCAAAGCCATATTTAAAGCGTCACAATAAGGCTGGACGATATGGAAAAAAACAAAATTACAATATTTTAAACCAAATTTCTCAATACCTATATTCAACTATATGAGAATCGTTGATGCTTTTAGAGAAGATTATCACAATGTGATTTTTTAAAAAACTATCAATGGTATTGTGGACATGATAACTTGGTGAGTAAAAGCAAATATCATAACAACAAACTTAACAGTCTGTTAAGTTTAGAAAACTAAACTTTGCTGTAATGTAGCCTTTAAAACCAGGAAAATACAAAACTTAAATTATATGACTATGTAACAAAATCCAGAATTTAAGACCATCTTGTGTCACATCACAATATTGATATAATACTGAGACATTTCCTAGCCGTAGTATAGGCACACAAAAACACCCCATTGTCAAAGATTAGTTGCTAATTGTTGTGGCAGAATTAACTTTTCATTGGCTGCAAACAATCTTAATAAGGCACAGCATTAGCTGAACATTGTGACCAGACTACATGCTGCCTTGACCTGATTGTACATCCATCTTAGCAAACTGGAGGGTGCAGCTACTGTGAGAATGAAATCTGGGACAGCCCAGGTCAACCTAAAAAAGGTGACCATGTGACACATTTCCTCCATAGTTTCTTATTTCTATTCATATTCAAGTAGGGCAACTGTAAGACACTCAGATATCTACCAGCAGCATCTGTTTCATAGCAACGGTGTAGATATCGACATATTGACCAACAACTACTTATTGTAACTTGGTGGCACAATGACACTCTTGTTAGTTTTATGTGTAAGAAATCCCAAGTTCACATCTAGTACAAATGTTACTTTGGGCTAACAGACATTAAATCCAATATTTTTCACCACTACAAACTAACCAGTATTGTCAAAAATATTGACAGTCCAGCTTACTTTTGTTGAGACTTCATGGTGAAGACTGGAAATCAGACAGAGTACCCAAGGTTCCCTGATAGTGTTAAAAATAATGATATTGTTAATGTAAAACAGTAAGCTGGATAGACACTGTTGTTCAGGTTTACTGGCTTAGGTCCTGTCTTTCAAGAGCACCTGATTTGATATATTTTTCCTATTACCTCATTATTGTTCTTGACCTGGTGCAGCATTTTCAATATATTTGTTTCTTAAGCAGTACTGTCTTTTGACACTGTACCTCTCCACAGACTGTACACAGCATTTCTTTGTGTTTATAATAAGGTGTGAAAAGTCATTGTCATGACTGGAGCAGAGACTGAGGATGATATCCCATTAGGCGAAAGGAAGACTGTCACAGATTTCTGCTATCTCCTAGACAAGTCCAAACAACTCTTCAATGGCCTAAGGTCAGTTTTACTTCCTATGTTTTCTCCTGTGTTTTGGACTCTATTTTGTAATCAAACATTCACTTCCATTGAGAAATACATGCAGTGCACAGGAATGATATGTAAAGAAACCTAGTGTCCTTAGGAAGCTTGTTCATACTTCATATTGTAAAGTGCATGATGTATGTGTAGTGCCAACACATGGTGGGTTTGTGTCCTGTAACAATCACAATCAAATGTTCACTTTGAAAACAAAATCATTAAAACATCTGACAACTGATCTCAGTAAGCTGGTCTGGTTTTGGCTGTAAATTGTCATTTCTTCCTTAAATACAATTTTTGGTCATTGTCAGAATAAAATTCCTTCACATTCAGTTACCTTTTTTCATCATGGATGGCTGCTTAAATATTACTCTTTTAACTCATGATAATATGTAATGTTTATAATCTTGGGGTGGCTGTAGCTCAGGAGGCAGAGCAAGTTGTCCATCAATCAGAAGGCTGGTGATTTGATCCCCAACTCCTTCAGTCTTAAAATGCAGTGTCCTTGTGCAAGATATCGACCCCCAAATTGCCTCTGACAGTCATTCTATCAGTGTTTAAATGTGTGTGTGTGAATTTATGATGAATGAGGTAGCACTTTGTAGAGAAGCCAGCTGTCAGTAGTGTGTGAATGTTGACTTGTGTTTGAAACACTATGGGTAGTCAAAAGATTATAAAAGCACTAAAACAATGCAGTCCCTTTACAATTTATACTGTGAGGTATGCATACATATAGTGTTGTCACAATACCAACATTTTGGTACCGGTACCGCTACCGGTACCACCATGTATTTCGATACTTTTCGATACTTTCCAAATAAAAAGAGAACACAAAAATGTCATTATTGACTTGAAGAGTAAAAAAAAAAAAGGCAACTGGACTATTTTGAGTTTTGGGAAGATGTTTCACTTTTCATCCAAGACTGAAAAAAAAAATACTGGTACCAGCCAAGCGCAGTTTTGTACTGTTTTAAATGACTCAGTACCGCAGTACCAATTTAGTACCAGTATACCGAACAAGCCTACATACATAACATTTTGGTAAAAAGAACACTGGTATTGGGTTGCTAATAAATATCTGTAGATACTTTTATTTGTGATATTGATATTAACAGGGTTTTGCAGAAACAGTGACTATTGTTTGAAAAAGTTTCTTCATGTTGAGCTCGAACTCTCCTCTATCTTGGTAAGGATTAGAAACCATTTACTGTGTTATGTAGCTCCATCAGTGATTAATTAGTTTACAAACATAGTGAGCCCATCAGCCTTAAACTTAGAAGTGACTCCAAAAAATGTAATAAAAATTTACTGATGACAAATAGTAACATAACAGTCTTAAATCTCTCTCTCTTTTTTTCACAAGTTATAATGGCACTACAGTATCTTCCTCAGGCAAAATGTTATAACTATAACAAGCAAGATGAGCAACACATCTGCATTACTGACATGAATTCCCTCACTTCACTTTCCTAATGTGGAAATGGAAACCTTTCTCTTCTTGTGATTATATAATTGAAGCTGAGCACCACTGACCTATTTATGCCATTTATAGGCTAATTGTTAAAGGTTGTGGACTGATTGTGTGAAGCTACACTTTCATAGTTATACAGTGCAGTCTGAAATTTCACACAGTATTAATATTCTGTTGCTGAATAATAACTGTTACAAAAGTCAATACAACAACATTCACATTTGTGAACTTCTGTTGCTGGATTCTGTCATAGCTTAATGTCTGATGTTGCTGATTTGAGTTTTAGATAATGCTGTCTTTACTTGTTTTCCTAAAGGTTGTGTTTCATCTCTAATGAAAAAAGGTTAAAAGAGATTTCTCATTAAAAAAAAACTAGTCTGTTATTCTGTGATGAGAAGCCAGTTTCCTTCAATTCCATGTAAAAAAAGATTTTCCCACTAATAATAGTAAATGAAGAAATTAATACAATTCTTCAGAGAAACCAGAAATATGAAGTGCCATCCTCTGGCACTTACTACTTTCTACTTACACTACTTAGTGTTATCACAATTTACTTAGCATTTCCCAAAACACAATTATTTGATAACATTTTAGTAACAAAGGAGTTAGTGATTCAAAGTTTTCACTCTCTGCAACATATCTACTATCTGTAGAAGTTATGTGTCAGTCTCTCAGATAATTCAGACTTTAAAGCACACCAAGCGATGATCTGTTTTGCTGCCAGTTGGTTCTCTGACTGTACTGAGCTGGTCTAAAGTTATCAGAAGGTTTCAGCTTTACTTGATCTTCCTTTGGCTTACTTATTATTAATATGTTGACACGCAAACGAAACTAGGTGAGAGTTTATCATCCTATTTCACCATAGCAGTGAGATGACAGTTTATCTATATTCGTAGAACACCCTTTATTAATTTATTAATTTGCTCATGAAACCTAATTTGAAACATAAAAATTATGATGAAAAACTAGATATTGCTAAATGTTTTTACTCTTGACAGGGGTAGAAAAGTTGGTGTACCAAATCAATTCAAAATGCAACAAAGGCCAGCGGTAACAGACTCAGTGTACAAATTAGAAATATGCACAGTTTGCTCCACCAACTGTTTATCTCCCTGAACTACCAATACTCACACAACAGTAGTGGATGGAAACACACATTACTTCTAATTTTCTTTTAACAATAATCTAGATGTTCAGACAAAATCTGTACTACATATGGATGGAAATGGGGATTTTTCTTAATAGCTTCAAACCTCATTTGTTTTTCTGTGTAACTTAGTGCCCTGGATTGTTAAATACTCTAACTCTTGCAAGTTGTATATTAAAAACATGTTGATCGTTGCTTCCAGTAATTTATAGAGATGATTAAGTTCCCAGGGTGGGCTGACCAGATTTAGTGTTAGTAAACTGACAGACTTTGTTATTGTATTGTGAAAATATTGGTCACAGATTGTAACCCTAGAATCTGCCAGTACACTGTGTGCTCATACCTGTAAATGTCAGTTAATTGTCTTTCTTAGTAGTAAATATTGAATTCAATATTTCTATTGATAAACTACTGAGATTCATTAAGTAGATGTTGAATAAACTCTGCATATCATTATTATCTACTTGAATTTCAGTTTATCAGTGTTATGAAGAGCCACCTTACCTACTGATAGACCATGTGGCTGTGGGGGTTTGATTGGAGACTGGCGGACAGATACTTTTTCTCATTCCTGTGCTTTTTTGTAGGGTTAGAAAAGCTCAAATATAATGATTATTATTTTCTTTAAAGGAATGAGACTGCTCATAATGCTGGTATTTGCTGCTGACTGTAGCACAGGAAATACATTTAGTCTGAGATTCCAAGAAAGCATTACCTAAGAAGCCCCTCTTTACACAGAGGGAATGGTTTAAGCTTACTTGGTACCTGTAGAATAACAGGTTTGATTCCAACTTGAGAATGTATTAACATTTTTATGCACTGTGGCTTTTATTTAAAAGACTATCTACCAACATCTAATGGATGTTTTATTTTTCTTTTAACTTGAGTCAAGAAAGGTCTTTAGATTGACATTTAACTGACATTCAAAATTATTCACCATTTTGTCTTTTTTTTGTGATATTGTTACAGCGGATGTCAATAAGGCACAATAAGCTCAGAAAGGCTGTAGAGTGCAAACAAACAGATTGACCATCTGGAGTAGCAGGAGCTGATGAACCTGTGATCTGGTGATGAGCCAAACAGGACAGGAGACAGAGAGACAGAAGGGCCAGGCTGGACTGATAGAAAGATGCATGATATCATTCATTCATCTGATAGATTTAATGAATAAACAGCTCCTCGTTTTTTACCCAGTCACCTTGATGTTGGTACATTGGATATGTTACGATGATTTGAGCAGAGAGTGACACACTGAGTTTGTGGGGTATAAGTCAGAACTGATGCTGCGTTATCGTCATATTTGAATCACTGCCAGGATGACTTGATCATGTGCTCCAAACACCCATTTTAAAGGGCACACAGATTTAGGCCCATGTGAAATAGCTGAAATATTCAACACCATATCTTATTTTTTTTAATTTAATTTTAATTGCTTGCAATAAGTTAATCAGGTTTTTTGTTTTTTGTTTGTTTGTTTTTTACACTGATCATTAGGCTAACATTTGAATTTAGGTTTTACAGCAACTTAAAAGAGCATCATCAACCTTAAATGAAAAATACGTATTGCTGTTGTATCTTCTCCTTTAGTAATTTGGTAAAATTTAGTAAAATTTGATAAATAAATGCAACAAAAATTAGGCCGCCTAAAGAGTGAATAAGGTTTTCTTTTAAAGTCCAGTAATACTATTAAAACAACATTATGTAAAAACCTGTATCTTGTTCAGTTTGGTGCTCGATCACTCTCTCTTATTCTCTACTCTGCCAAAATCCTCATCTGTATCTCTTCCTCCTATTTTGAGAAGCTCTTGCCAATGACTTAAAGCCAGTCTGACAATACTACAGTCCAATCCACTTACTGGGTCACTTTCTTTTCTCTCCTCCATTAATGTCCTCATGTCCCCCTCTGTATCAGCCTCTTCATATTGAGGCTGCAGAGCCTGTTTTGGTTGCCAGGCTCGCTGGCTTCGGCTTTGTTCACTCCACCCTGCAAAGCACCAAAATTCTCTTCTGGGTCATCCTCAGCCTTATGTTGAGCTCCTGTAATAGGGTGTAAAAGCAAACACTCCCCAGTGCTCTCTGCAGTGAGCCAGTAACACAGCTAACAGGGATGATTGGCAGCTACAGATGCAGCATCACAGGTTACTTCAGAAATCTCTGTAAATCTGTAAATCATAAAGAGTAAAGCCAAAGAGTTCTGTAAAGTTTTATGCAAAGTTTTACCACCATTTTGTAACCTCTCCTCCAAGTTACAGTGGACAGTAACTGGCCATTGGAGCAAAGTGACACTGTTCCTCCCATTACAAGTCAATGCACCATCAAAATGATTTATAAGCTGTTTATGTAAGGCCAAATGGTTACAAAATTCTACTTATCAATCCAGTCATCAACATGTCAATATAAAGAGTAACTGGGAGATTTCACAACTTGTTTCTCCTGCCCGAAAGTGACCATAATGTCAGTTATTGCAGTTTAAAAACTGAACATATACAGATGACATAATTTGTTTTGTTAACTTCAGACTTTTATTCAGGTAAAGGGCTAAAAAAAAACTTTAGCCCTTTAACCAAAAAAGAACTTTTTCCTTTACACTTTAAAGATAACTTTTAAGTACATTTGTGTATGTATACACATCTATATCTGGTGAAGTGGTCCTGGCCTTGTGTCAGTCGTGTTGAGTTAGTCTCTAACAGCTGATTTTCCAAGTCACCTATAAGGAATGGAAATTACTAAGTTTTTAAGCTCTACAGGGTATAAAAAGGGTAATAACACCACTCCAATAGTCTGTGTAAAATAATCTGCAGTCCAGGCAATTAAATAGTAACCCCAATGATCTACACTGCATATAGAACTGTATGTGGCGTGAGTGTGCGTCACATCTTTTGTATTTGAACGCATGTCCTCATGCACAGTGTGCTTCACTTAACAGACTTTAAAGGTCAGGATCTGTCCATGGAAATTCCAAAATACACACCCACCCACTGTGATTATGTGAAAAGTGTCTGAAAAATAATTTGAAAACCCTTCAGACCCTGATGAACCAAAGCATCTTGACTGCCAAAAGCTGCATGTCTTGTTCCTTTCAGTTGAGTATAATTTTTTGTAGAGCTTAGAGCATTTTAGGATTTTATGTGTGTGAATATGTTTTTTTCTTTTCCCCTCTGACGTGTTTTGTGCTCCCCCTGCAGAGACCTCCCTCAGTATGGACACAAGCAGTGGCAGTCCTACTTTGGACGGACTTTTGATGTCTACACTAAACTGTGGAAATTTCAGCAGCAGCACAGGTTTTTTTTTATTATTTATTAAATCACATTATTTTAAGTAAGAAAAAGTGGACCAAGAGTGCTGTGTTTTAGGTATGTGATTTGGGGTGGAATAGCATGGTGTGAGGCATTAGGATTCAACAGACTGCATAATTTCAGAGGGTTAAAAAAATGGTTGGATGTTATCGTGTGATTATTCCATGTTGTGACTCAAAACTCAAAACTGAGTTCACAAAACATACAGTACTGATGAACTTGCTATGGATTTGGGGGAGAAAAATTGGCACAGAATAAGTTTCATTTTCCAGATATTTTGTCGCATTCAGGCTGAATTACTTCATTGTCTAGTGCTCAGTGGTGTATGTTTTCATCTACTGACAGGCAGGTTCTGGACAGTCGATATGGCTTGAAGAGATGGCAGATTGGGGAAGTTGCATCAAAAATTGGACAGCTTTACTACCACTACTAGTAAGTCAAATTCACTTTCTGAAGCGCCTTTGCTGTCTTCCTCTCTTGCTTGTGCAGAGCCAAATCTGATTGAACTATGACACCTAAACTCCAAGGCTTTCCAATGCCAGCAAGTCTGGGGTGTCATTTCATTCAAGAAATGTAATATGTTCATATTTGTGTTGATATTCATGTTAAAAAAGATACAGACAGCAGAGAGGAATGGATGGTGTCTACCAGTGTAAGGACAGTGACAGAGAGGATCAGACTCAGGTTTATTGCTTAACGTCATGGGTAATATACCTTTGTAATTGTTGCATAATGACAAGGAAAGGAGAAACGGAGAGAAAAGAAAGGAAATAGAACAATAAAGTACTACAAAAGTCAGTATTCAAACATTTTCCCATTTTGTGCACTCTGCAACCAAGTCTGCATATTTTACTGGGCTCCTTTTATTGGTTGCCCACAAACAATGGAACTGCTACAGAATAAAGTTCAAAGAATATGTGCAATGCACAGAGACAGTAATCCAAACCATGTGTGTTAATTTAATGTATTGAGTCACAAATAGAGACTTTACATTAAGGTTAATGACAGAAAAATGTTTGATGAAATGCTGTTTAGTTTACCACTTAGTGATCTGCTCCTTTCTGCTTGCTAACCCTGTTAGCTCCTCCAGTTCATGTTGACTACCCTGCCCATACTAATTCCAATACCCAAAAGCTTATCCTATGAGCACTTGAATAAAATCCTTAAGTGGATTCTGGCATGACTCTGCCATAAGACCCATTTTCCACCAAAATACCAACACTTTGCACTGTGCTGCCTTATTCCCCACGTTTGAGCTGACTCCATGTAGTAGTTTACCCTCCAGTGTAGGTGCTGTGCTTGATTTTTGTCTATTTTACTCTCTAAAAAATGCGGTTGCCCATTCCACATCTTCCAAATTTTCTGTGTGCTGCAGCAACATGTCCATATTCCTGACTGCAGAAACACTTGATAGTAACCTGCTCACACGACATAACTCTGTAACATGTGTTGTCAAGGTATTTTATCTTCAGTACTTCCCCTTCCCCAAGTGTCAAACAAACCTAATTACTGTCCTTCCCTCCTCCTTGGAATCTTGTCTTAACATTCAATAATAACTGTTCCACTTCTTGTAATAAAGTAATCGTACATCTCCAAGTTTTAATCTTATAACTTTTCCAAACACATGTGGATCTTTTGAAAGTCAGATCTGTTTGTATCACAGCCATTATCCCAACAAGATGCATCTTCTCCTTCCTCACTGACTGACTCAAATTACTTTGGGAACTGTCCCTCTGACTAATATTTTTTAAATCCTCTGCTCCTCCAATCTTGCTGCTTGCACCTATTGTGCCACCAAGAAAATAGGGATCTGTATTTAAATACAGCTTCATTTGTTTACAGTAAAACTCAACAGGGTGTTTTTAATTACAAGCCAGTGGGTGTGTGCTGGCAGCATGTGATTCAAGCACAGTTTTTTCTGTATGAGGACTCTACACACTTGTCTCACTTTTGTCCTACTTCATTTCTGCATAACAAAATAGCTATTTCTCAAGGAACAAATAAACCTCAAGTCGGTTCGCCTGGAAATGAATACTATATCTTATTCATTTGGGGCTAAAATTTGTTGTAGCGGAATCAGATCTTGGTGAATGTGTTGAAATATTATGAATGTGTTGAAATGTAGTCCATTGCAGAGATAGTAAGAGTTTTTAAGTTTAGTAAGAGTTTTTTTAATCTTGATTTACAGCCTTCGTACCTCAGAAACAAGTTACCTGAATGAGGCCTTTTCATTCTACTCAGCCATCCGTCAGCGCTCCTACTACTTTCAGGTCAACAAAGAGGACAGGTAAATCCCATAATAATGTTTCTAAAATATGTAGTTGAAGTTTCAGAAGTGGATGCATTTGCTACATGTAATAATTTGCTTGGACATTCAGTTTTTTAAGAATTTCATTGGTCTTTAGCTCTTTAAGGAAGAAGAAAAACTTTTCTCAGTATCATCCATAGATTGTGGAAATGTGCAGCTAGTTAAAAGCCTTAAGTTTTGTTAAGAGAATAAGGCTGACAATATTCTTCAGTTTTGTCAGTGCCAAATCGTGTGAAAAGATTGTCTGTCACTGCTTTCTTACCTTCCTTGCTCTATTAAAGGCTCTCAGTCACAATTTCATTGGTTCCTCCTAAAAATATTGAAAAAACATGTCATGTATGCAAGAGTTTCAAAAGATTATTTCAGAAAGCAGTAGGCTACTGTAGTTTTTAACAAACATACTCTAAAAGAAGGAGGAAATAATGCATTTGCTTAGGACTATTTTCAGAGGCGGATTAATCCACATTTGCTCCTGTAATGAATATTTACAGTGTGTGCGTTTATAGTAATGAAGGATCATGTCTGTCAGTGCAACATTGTGGCTCATTGATTTTCTAATAGTTTTTGGACAGCAATTGATGGTACAGAGGGAAAATATACATCAGACTTTGATACACACACAATACTCCTTATTTGAAAGCTTGAAATATGTTCTTCTAACATAGAATTTTTTAACTTTACAAGTATTGTCTTCTCGTGTCTTTTATCAGGCCAGAACTAGTGGTGAAGAAGCTCCGCTATTATGCTCGCTACATAGTCGTCTGTTTACTTCTGAACAAGATGGACCTAGTCAAAGTTTTGGTGAAGGTATGGAGGCAAATTATTCACCAGTGCTTGCAGAATAAAACTTTCAAAATAACTGTTACTTGTGCAACCCTGTTTTTCTATGGAGCATGAAAACACCCTTAACAAATGTGTACCTACCGTATCGGTAAAGTTACAATGTGTGTGTGTGTGTGTGTGTGTGTGTGTGTGTGTGTGTGTGTGTGTGTGTGTGTGTGTGTATGTGTGTATTTCTTCAGTGCTGGAATAAGAGTATTAGCTTTTCATGTCCAAATAACTTTACTGTCGAGAGCTTTGACAAATGCCACAACAGCAGTGTGAGTTTTGTCGATAGATGCAGGACAGAGGTTAGTTTGGGGACTGAAAGACACCTAAGCTTGAGTCTGCATGCAGGGCAGCAGCATTTAGGCCTGGAAAAAGAGCTGCAAGGCTTTATTGTCATGGTTCCTCTCTACTTAACTTTTGTGCATGGAAGTTAGAATAGAACCAAATATGCCTCAAAGAAATAACCTGTCCGACATATCCTGCTTTACTTGTTAAAGGAGTTGGCCAGTTTAATCAGCAAAGACATATTCATAGGCCTAGTCAGCATAGTGCTGTGAATTCTGCAATTTAACTATACCACTTATTTTGTAGCTCAGTAGTGTCCATCTTTATATAAGCAGAGATGCTGTATTTTATTGCTATTTATTGTTTGTGCCATCATTGTTATGAAAAGTGATACTCACTTTTTCACAAAAAGTGGCAGCAGCATAAAAGCTAGTAAAGAAGTAGAATAAGCGCTAAATTTTTTCAACTTACCCAAATATTTGAATGGCATTACTTCCCATAAAAAGATGGACATGGATAACAAGCCACCGATGGAAG
Source organism: Acanthurus lineatus (assembly GCA_029814665.1). Lineage (NCBI taxonomy): Eukaryota > Metazoa > Chordata > Actinopteri > Acanthuriformes > Acanthuridae > Acanthurus > Acanthurus lineatus. The sequence continues at coordinate 1,451,134 of JAPZDV010000011.1, read as the reverse complement.
AAATCTGCAAACATGGAAATAGCTGTGTTTTCAAACAATGCAGAAGTGTAAGACTACTGACACCTCAAAGGTAGTGCCTTCCTCATAAAAACTAACACTGAGCAGGAGGAACCTATTTTGCAAACTGCTCAGCCTCCTAGAAAAGGTCCAAAATCACCACAAGCCAGAGAACATGTAACTGTTACCTACACACACACACACACACACCTACACACACTGATATAACTAGGGGGGTATGTTGAACGTAGCTGAAAGATTCCAAAAAGAGTTCCTGGTTCACTTACCACTTAAGCAACACACAATGAAGCTCTGACCTTCATCTCCTGCAGCAGTGATCAGTTCTGTATATGACCTTAGTGCTTGTTACTAAAAAGAGGGTGTGTGACTTCACAGGCATGATTTCTAAAAAAATTTAGAATATGTTTGATATAACATAAAACATTAATTCCTATATGATATGAAAATTAATGTAATAAATAAAACAAAAATATAAAATTTAAATCTAGTGGGATACCCGTCTCTCCCCCAGTTTGAATGGGCCTGATATGTCTGGGTTTATCCCTTAGTTGGGAATTGAAACCAATGCACTGGCTTGGATCACAGGTTCCTCTTCCCTCTTTCAGAATACTGGGGCGAGTTGCTCCCTGATGAAATTTGTATGAGACCTTATTTTACAAATCTAGCACAAGTCAAACTTTTGCAGTACCATGAAAAAAAGTGTCTGTAAATTTTCATGACCCCATCTGGAACTTCATGCTTGTCTGCAGGAGTTATCTGAGGAAATCGAAGATTACACACAGCGATTCAACACAGAGGACCAATTGGAATGGAATCTGGTTTTACAGGAAGTGGCAGCTTTTGTAGAGGTAACCCCTTCCCCAAGATGATGTAATGTAACTATACTTTCAATGATTCATTTTTTTATTCTGCATATTATGGGCTGAAGGTTGAAACCAGTAACTGAGGTTGAATGTTGATGCAACAGTTCAAAATCTCTCTGGACTGATAACCATGTAGAAAAAGAAGTCCCTGTTATTAGTGGTTTGCATTGGATCAGCTGTGGCTAATTGTTGTTTCTCTTATATAGGCAGATCCAGTTGTGGTTCTGAATGACAACAATTCAGTCGTCGTCACCAGCAATCGACTGCAGGAGGGAAGTGTGCCTCCATTAGAACAAGGCATGGTGGTTGGACAGCTCGTCCTTGCCGATGCACTCATTATCGGCAACTGTAACAACCAGGTTTTAACCCACTAATTAATTAATTCACAGTTGCTAACACTTCATTCACATCAAAACAAGTGTTGACCAGCCTCACTGAAAAAAAAACAAAACTTGTTGGCCCTCAAACAAGCAATATTAAACCATAAATACCTTTTGAAATACTGAACTAAGTAGCATTACTTGCAGCTCTGTTGTCTCTGATTATTCATCTCATATTGCTCTCCATGCCAATAGATTCATGTTGCATGACGTGTATTCCTCCACAATATTTAAATGTACTGTTTCTAACCACAACTAGTAGTAAAGTGATGACAGTCATTCTACAACATCATAACATTATTTTTTTTTATTGTTATTTTTTTTTCTCACACAAAATAGAGACACAAGGCCTTATGCAAAAGCTACTCATAAAACGGATTACTCTTAAATTGCATATAAGATTTTACTCTATTTGGATTTTTTTTTTTAAGATAGGAACAAAATTTAAGAGTATTCCAGGTCTGTAGTAAGATAGTTTGGATTTCTTCACAGGGGTTAAAAAAATAGTTTGATTTGTAGTTAAATGTTGAAGACATCACCAAAAAAAAACAGTAAAAAAAAAAAGCCATTTCACTGTTTTATAATTATTCAGACTACATTGTAGCTGCCAATTTACTGAGAAGTACAACAACAGATTTTTTTGTGTAAATATATATTTTATTAGATTGAAAACTTCTCTATCATGTGTTAAATACATGTCCTCCCTCATAAATTAGTGACATTGCTACTTTTTTCCCATATTGTTCACATTCATTAACATATATTCTTGCAGTCTTCTTCTTCTCTGCTTTTGTTTGCATGTACTTGGCTTGTAGCGCCACCTGTATATCAATGAAATAGTGTGACATCATTTGCCAGAATGTGTAACATGTTATCTGCATGCATTTGCACAAGAAAATTAGGGACCAACATTTAAATATGTTGTTTTAATGACACTTTTAAGACACAAACCACTTCAGCGAAAGGCTTTTCTCTGTCAGACTTTTTGTCAGACCATTCCCTCTTTTTTTCAGTCACAATACAGCTCAAGGATGACAAGGAGTTGACTGCTGTTCTAACATTTTCTCATTTTTATTTTAAGGCCCCTTAATAACTACTGACACTGATAATTTGGTATCTTTTTGTCTGCTGATTTGAGATAGCAGGTATCACACAGAAATTACTGTTTTCACCCTTGGGGGTGATCAGAGCTCATGAGTGTAGTCCCTCCAAATGAGCAGGTTGTATTTATCAAATGGAATCAAGCAATTCATGACATTTTTTTTTAACTGATGCACAAGCAACCTTACTGAAAAAGTAGGAGTAAGAATACCAAAGTGTACCTGCAGGGGGCCCAATGTCTCATTTTCAGCTTTTCATGTGTTCTGCTCCGTCTGACCCATGGATCTTCATTTCTGTCTGAGACTAGAACTCTACCACAAGAGCTCATGTCCCCAAACACTTGGAATTAGGCTACAGATTGACCCTTTTCCTTTTATATGAACTTTTTATATGACCAGGTCATCTGTTTCTAGACAATATTATGAAATTGTGCAGTCAATTGCAAGCATGTGTGTGTTTGTAAGGGGGGTTAAGTGGTAACACTCTAAGTTTAAAAGCAAGTGTAAGCAAGTCTGAAAACCTAAAATCATGTTTATGTGGCAGGTTTACTTGATTTTTTTATGGGTCAAAAAGCAGCCCTTGCCCTCAGTCTCTTGAACTTTGATCCTTCAGCAAAGTTATCAAGTGATGAACTATGAACTACAAAAAGGCTGTGAAAACCTGAAACAAAGTGAAAGGAAGACGTAAAAACTATAACAACAAGCTTGCCATGGAAAAACTCCCTAAATCTCTTTACAGTAAGTTAGCATCAGTATTGTTTTCTTCCCTTTTCAGGTGAAATTCAGCGAGTTAACCATCGATATGTTCCGCATGCTTCAAGCCTTGGAGAGGGAACCTGTTAATCTGGCCACACAGACCTCAAAACAAGGAACGCTGGTGAGTGTTATGTTTTCAGTGGCGTGTGTTTGTTGAATTAAGGCTATTACAATATATAGACAACGGCCACCAGCCGCTGCAATGTCATGCTTTTTACACCAACAGTAAACATGTTATGCCTCATATGATGAGTGTCTCTTAGGGCCAATCAGTAGCAAATACCTGTATGTCACCATGTTTTGGCCTGTAACAGCAGCCATGTAATTATGGTGTCATTAAGTGCTGACTGAGAAACATTATTCCCTCAAGAGTTGCATCATTTCCCACTGGTGTCTGACTAATTTCGGGTGACAAATGGGTGACAAGTAAACATACAGTCTACTCTTAAAGGGCTAGTTACCCTGTAAACTTGAAGATAAGACTGTGTTTATTCCTTACCAGGAAAACTGACTTGTTAAAGCAGAAAGAAAACATCTAAGACACCTAAAAAACACACTAAAACACGTGTAGTTGCACAGAGGTCTCTTTTGTTCTGGTTACAGGCAGAAATGGCAGAAAATTTATAAAACTGCAAAGAATAGCTGCAGAGTGTTTCTTAAAGCATATACTGTATATAACAGTGGGTTCAAAGACTGAAAATAAAATAAGATGAAAAATGTGTTATGTGTGAATATTATGATGACTGTATATGTATTTAACATAGGTACACAGAATCCATAAGCTCTGCATACTGTATGTCTGTCATGTAAAATTAATCTAATATGCAGTATGCCATATGGTATGTACTGTTTAAACAAGTTTAAATTGCAATATATGGATTAATAAAATAAATACCTCAGATAATAGAGCAGCTTTGTTGCTGTAAGTGGTCAAAATGCTGATAAAGATATTAAACTGAAATTTGAGCAGTAATCATATAAAACATTTCTTTGCAGGAACCCAACGAGAAGCCAGCCAAAAGAGAAAACCCTCACAAGTATTTGCTGTACAAGCCAACATTCAGCCAGCTTTTTACTTTCTTATCCGCCTCTTTTAAGGTCAGTATTCACTTTGATAATAACCTCTTTGTGTCACTTAAGTTAATGGTTTATTATTAGACATTATAAGTCACCAACACAAGTCAGATATACCTTGAAGGATTACAACTGCTGATTTGTGACATTGCTGCTGTTTAGGTTCTCACCTTTGCTGTATTTATGTGGTCTCCCAAGTTATGTATATCATCTCACTGAGAGAATATCAATTGAAAGGTCAAGTCAGTTACTAACTTGGGAAGGTTTTGTTTGTCTGGATAGGTTTTCCTCTGCGCCCCTACTTGTTATGTTACATGTTTCTGTTTTTTTTTTATAAATTCATGTCCACAGTTAAAGCACATGTACATTGGCTACATTATAGTTTTTCCTTTTTCTCTAATTTTAAGGAATTACCTGCCAACAGTGTTTTGCTTGTCTACCTGTCAGCTACTGGAGTCTTCCCTACAGGGCATTCAGATTATGAAGGTAAACTGCTAAATATTAGACTGCACATTCTTTTTTCCAAATTTATAAAATTGAAATACAGACGTGCCTTTGTTTACCTCAAACATCCTTTGATTGCTTGACTTGGATGCTGACGGGACTGCACAGGCTGTTACACATAGATGATGTTACTTATGAGGTTTTCCAATCGCAGACATGTTCCTGGCTAACATGCTTGACACTGAAAAAATCGTGAAGATCACATCCAAACAGAAAAGTTGACCAATGAGAAGTCAAAGATACATTCATGGTGGTTGTTGGTCAGTTTACACTTGCGCACTACATGGCAGTCACTGTTTCAAGTGCTGATGCTGAAAGGAACAAGACACGTTTTGATCAAGCTTCAATTGAAGAGTTTGAAATCAGATTTGACTCCAAGTCATGTGATCACTTTTTAGTTTGAGAGCACTTGAGATAATGGATGAATTTGAAAGACAATAATCTCTGCATATTAATATGTCTAAATAGCAAATTCAACCATTCCAGACTGTCAGTGCAATATCAACAAGGTCATTAAGTCATCTCTTACATTTCCTTAGAGCAGTGCTGCATTTCAAAGTGAATTCTCATATGTCAGCATAATGAAAACCTAGTATGTATCTTGTTTGTCTCATATTGGTCTCTCAACCTTGATTCATATTTATATGACCATAGACACATTTGACTTAAAGCCAGCTGTTTACCCAGTAATTAAGGCGATTAATCAGAGTCATGATCAAGAAAATGGAGGTGCATCTTTATTATCCACCATGCAGGAAGCTGAAGTGGAGGTCAGTGAGAGAGACACAGATAGAGACACATTAGCTCCTGGCACTCAACTGTGTAGTCAAGTATATCTTATTTATATAGTGCCAAATCACAACTGACACTTTTCATACAGAGCAAACCCCTCTCTTTTGATAACAGAGACCCAACAGTTCCCCTGTGATCAAGATCTTGTAAACAGTGACAAGAAAAAGATTCAGTCCAGCAGGCAGAAACCTCAAACAGAACCTGGCTCAGTTATGGGTGGCCATCTGCCACCTGATACCTCACCAAAGTAGTTATGTCATAGGTTCTCCTGCTAATTAACAGACATTACCAAAGCAGTAGGCCTTGACATAAGGGGGAATTCATACTCTTTCTTCTGGACATTGGTTATGTATTTATTCTATATGGGCATCTTTTGTCATTTATCAAGCAAGAATGAAAAAAACACAGAAACATTAGTGTCCTCAGTTCCCAGACACTTACTGAGTGTTGTTAAAAGAAAAGGTGATGTAACAAAATAGTAAACATGCCCCTCTTCCAACTTTTTTGGAATGTGTTGCAGGCATCAAATTCAGAATCAGTAGGTATTTTCAAAAAAAACAATGAATTTAATCAGTTTGACGTTAAATATCTTTTCTTTGTACTGCATTCAATTAAATATAGACTGAAAAGGAATTGCTATTCCTGTTTTTTGTTCTTATTTACATTTTACTTAGTGTCCCAACTTTTTTGGAATTGGGTTTTGTGTGTGAAACTTAATCATACCTCTACTCCTCAATCTCATCTCTCTCTCTCTCTCTCTCTCTCTCTCTCTCTGTCTTCTCTATCTCTCTGTATCAGTGTGTGAGATTGCCACTAAAAAAAGAAGCTGCTGTGTCTGAGAGATCAAGTTATTTCAAACTTTTAATAATATTTAGCCCAATTTTTATGTAGGCAAACTGGGTTAACTAAACAATTTGATAACATTAAATTTGCTGAGCATTCGTTATGTATATAAAGGAACTAGGCTTTAGGCTATTTGTATTAAATGACCGAAGAAAATAAAATCTTTGACAATTAATTAAAGCCAGAAGTGCTCATTATGCTAATTGATAGCTGCTTGAACAACCAAAGGCCCAATGTTTACAGGTAATGTGTGATGTAGAGAGTGCAGGGAAAGCTCTTTGTCATATAGGGCTCTAATTTCGTGGCACAGCGCAGGGTGGCGGAGCGTGGCGCACCCTACGCAGTGGTAATTTCGTCCGGCTCACCACCGTGCGCAGCCAATTTGGCAATTTGGTAGACCGGGCTGCGCCGAGATGGGCGTGGCGGCGCACCAGGGGAGGTGTCGACAGATTCAGCTTGGCGCATTGATAATTTTGTGCCAAAACACTGCGCCAAAGGTGCGCTGAAAGCTCGCCAGCTCCAACCTGGTCTATTCTCGGCGCAGGCAAAGCACGCCTGGTGTAGTGGTAATTTGGCTGACAGGCGCGCAGTGCGCACACGTCACCAAAACCTCACAGGAAGGTTTCCAGAGTGTCAGGCACATTTCAATGCAATAAACAATCACAGCAACCACTATTTAATGTAACCGTCTGAACC
>JAPZDV010000011.1:1418285-1444008 GCA_029814665.1 Acanthurus lineatus | reverse complement strand
AAGGAGGATGAGGAGGAGATAGCGGGAGAGAATATATCACCAAAGGTTCTCCTATTTGGCGATGACAGAGCAGGAATACAGGTGGATCACAAGCATGATGCCTGGATTAGCCTGCTGCTGTGTTTAATGTAGTTGTCATTTAATTTTGTACTCCTATTCATGACACAGGAACAGATTACATCTGTCCCGCGAGGTGGTCCTTACAGTGACTAGGTGCGCTGCTCCTGCGCCTGGTCTACGAAAATGGAGCCCATAGTCTCTATTTTGACACATATTTCAGCACCATGGACAGAGAGCAGAAGGCAACCAAGGGAAGTTTAAAAAAGAGGCAAATTTAGCACAAAATAGTCAAATCTTTTGCAGTTTCACAGCACTCAGGCCGAACCATGCAGGCTGATTTTAGTTTTCTATGTTTGAAGTTCTTGGTAACTCTTAGGATCACCCACAGTGGACAACAACATTAGTATAGGCTGTAGGACGCTGTAAAATCATGCTGGAGTAAAAAGAATGAATAAGTCTATGCACAGATCCATACTGTGCATTTAGTGCAATAGCGCATAATTCATAAAAAATGAAGGTATCAGAGACCTGTTTTTCCTCATGTTTTTGAAATTCAGTTGTCAGAGTATTTCTGTGACATCATGTCACACTGCTGTACCTTTGCTTTTGCTGAAACAATACCCCTGGCAGAGAGACTTAGCATAGTTCTTTACTTCAAGACTATTTTGGTACAAGCCAACCAGTTTGGCAGATTGCCCCCTAACATTTACTGCTTATCAAACATAAAATCTGCCAGTGTTATTGTGGCTTGGCAAACCCTAACCCTAGGTAATTATTAATATCAATAATAATTCACTGGCCATAAACATTAATAAGAATACACTGTCAGTATCGAATTTACCTTTAAATTTGGTCTAATTGAACTTTAAAGTGTTAAGTCAACTCTTTTAGTTTCCAGTGATATAATCCTGTTGTCTTCCCAGTTTGTCACTGTCTCATCCTTAAAGTGGAGACAGGAAGTTCAGTGGAGCAGAGAGCTCCTCAGAGTCATATAATTGTGACGTTGTGGCATTTCTTAGAATTCTGAGGCAGCAACCTTTTGCATGAAATGAAAACACTGATGTTAACCCTACCGTGTCTTTAAAGTTAAAGAAATTTAGCTCTCATCTTTTCTCAAGGACCATATGATTTTGGAGGAGTTCTCACAAATACAAATCGAGATGTGGTGAATGGAGAAACGGTGCAGAAGAGTAATCAGGCCCAGAAAGAAATGCACTGGTGAGAGATTTATCTGCCTAAAATATTTTACATTTTTTAATAAAACATTTAAGAAAAAAATTAAAACTTATCAGAATGCATTACAGAACAATGTTGTTTATGTCTTTAATTGTAAAAGTATTTCCAGCAATTCCTTCTTCCTTCTGTGTTTACAGTTAGTTGGCAAGAGGAAAAGAGAAGCCAAGAGGCAAATTAGTGACACCAATTTTCTACTTTTGCTTTTTATGACAAATAATGTTAAACAACATCACTCGGACTCAGTCTGACGTCGTACTGTTGCCCACTCTCTGTGTTAATGACAAGTGTAGACAATCAAACCATGTGCGCACAAACTGCAATCTGAGAAACACCTGGCTATAAATCCATCTATCCAACTTGATTTGCAGAAGAACTTAGCAAAGACCTAATGGGAATAAAGTTTCCTGACATTTACATGTTTGAAATGTTTCAGCCTTCACCCAGGAGACTTATTCCCTTTCACCCGGAAGCCACTTTTTGTCATTGTGGATTCTTCAAACAGCACAGCTTATAAGGTAAGTTAATGGGTTAAGTTACCTGAGTTACGTATCAGAGGTTTTCTTACTGTGACAGGAGAGTTGAGCTGTAATTTGAGTCAAGAGTTTAAGCATTGATTTTTACAGCCAGTGCAACTCATGTTTTTAAAGTTATTCTTAAACTTCAAAAAGTCTGCTCGGACATCACAAAGAAGATGCTTATTATGATGCATTGCAAACACAAACTGCAAATAGCAAATGTGCATACTTTTACTGGTGCCAATTTACCAAAATGTAACAATTTATATATGGGTGGTGGTGGTTGGGGCATCATAAAAACCTATTATATATATGATATGACCACACTATGAATGTGTGTTTTTATATTTAAAATGACTCCTGTTTTCTTCGATCCTGACAGAATTTTACAAATCTGTTTGGCCAGCCTCTGGTGTGCCTACTATCACCTACAGTCTACCCAAAGAGTGTTCAAGGTGTGTGTCACTCTTAAAACAATAGTTCATTCAAGGATAAGTGTGGATAAGGATAAGTAATAACAATGTATTTGTCTATTAAGATCTCTGACTTCCCCGTCTGTCTGTAGCTTTCAGCTCCAAGCCCCTCTGTGTGTTAGCAAATGTTACACAAAGAGGAGGAATTAGTGCATTGGTTTTGGACTATTTTCTGCAGCAGTTTGATCCACATTTTGTACTCTAGTAAATATTTTGACTCAGTCTAACATATACCATGCTGTCCCCACAAACAAACTGAAGTGTGTGTGTGTTCATGGAAATAAAGACACATCAGCCAGTGCAACAGTATAGCTCATTACACATGAGATTTGCTGTCAGACATAAAAATGAGATCAGGCATATACTTTAAGCTAAGAAAAAGCTACATATATCAGTTGGCTATTTGCTGTATAATACTCATGATTCAATATTATACTCAGAATATTAAAATGAGTTACTCACTATATATTAACATAAACCTTTTAAAGTTATTTAAGTTTAAATTTTCCCTTTTTTATTATTTTCTTCCAATTTTGATATAGACTGTAATGTTGTCGAGCTGCTGCTTTCACAAGGTTTTTCAGTGTGTGTATGTGGTAGTGAAGAGATACCGCCTCACTTCTTACCTGTGCCATGTCTTTGTTCAGATCAGTCTCAGCGTGGGAGTCTCTTCACTCTGTTCCTCTACAGCCCACTCTTGGCGTTCTCCTCTGTGTGTGGCTTAAACAGTGTGCGGCGAGGATTGTGGGAGAGGGCCCAAGAATTTCTTCGAAAGGTCTACCGTGACATTGGGCAGATGATAACACGATCACGAACCATAGGTAGCATATTTCCATAGACTTTAATGCCTCTGAAAACTGACCATTTTCTGTTTTTTAAGATAAAGTATTAATCATAGTAAAACCAATGCTTGTCACTGGTCACTTAGGAGTGTCTTGATGGCTCAGCATTTATAGGCACCAACCCTGCTATCAACTCTATAACAAAGGCACAAAGATGCCAAAAGAAGAAAACTATAAAAGGAAACGTTATTGTGTAGGGCTTCTGATTAATTTCTTTATTGACTTATCTTTTGACTGTTATACTAGTTTTTTTGTTTAATGAATTAACCGTTTTGTATAGAAATAAAAATGGTAAGACCAGCAATCCAAAACCAATATATCAATAGACAATTATGAAGAAGAAAAGACATTCTTACCTTACAGAAGCTGTAATAATTGTGTGTTTTGTGTTTTTCGCTTATTTAACCACTTTAGAGATTAATCAGCCATCAATATCTGTTGATCAACTTATCGATTAATCAACTACCTGTTCTTGCCTTCTCCACAGATCAAGCCTTTTTACAGTTCTTTGGTGATGAGTTCCTTCGATTGCTGCTTATCCGCTTTGTGTTCTGCTCAGCTGCACTGAGACTGCATAAACTCTTCCGGGTCAGTCACTGCCGTTCTACTTTTCCTCAGATACTGCATTGTTTATATGATGCTTAAGAGCAGGATCTGTCTCTATACATAGACACAGGGTCTGGAGCACTTGATACGCACCATCAGGCATATAGTAAAGTATGTCCTACTTCTAAAAAATGCCAACACAGTACAGATAGCACAGAACAATTTGTGCACTCTTGTCCTAAAGCACTTGAGAGCAGTTATTCAGTGCTAAGTGAGTCCCACAGTTCATCACAGCCTATTGCATATAACTGCATCAGTTTCTGTGAGTATTAAATGAAAAAGCTGGTTTGCTGACCTCAATCACGTCACGTCTTCGTCAACTACAAGTGTGACTCCTGCAATTTGTACAATACAAAAAAAACCCCCGGGAACAGATTACATAAATTAATTTTTGTTTTACACAATTGGTCTTTGGATGTGGTCAAATCTTTGCAGGTGTGCAGGTTCAAATTAATATATATTCTTTGATTAAACAGATATATATATATATATATTTTTTTTTTTTTACTTGGTTTATTAGTTTTTGCTTTACTTTGGCTTTTTAAAGGAACACGAACTTGATTTAGAAACATGCCTTTTTTTCCATATCAGTCAGAATAGATGTGATATGCTTGGCAAAGCATTTGGTTCATTGTTAAAGAAATCATAAAATGCTTGAAAAAAGCAACAGCTATAAATTATCAGACTTTGTTCAGAAATTTTAATGTCCAGATAATATATTGAATGGTTATTTCAAATAAATACAGAAAGAAAAAAGAAACAAAAAAGTCACGCAGCAGAGTTTGCTATGGCAATAACAACCAGTGTCACAGCTGTAAGCCATATATTTGTACCTGTACCCGACAGCTGTCTGTGTTCAGGTATTTGTGTAGTGTTCAGGCTGAACATTAATATTCCTTTGCTTCTCCACCACAAATAAGGCTCTTGGAAGTCCTGTGATGAAAATCCAAATTTGCAAGTGTCACCTGTAAGACATCTCACACAAGATTCTCAGCAGTGTTTGCTGTTTTTATCCCTGTGACCACATGCTGTCAAACAACATGGAGCTGCTGCCATGTTGTTTGGCAGTAGTTTCTTAACAAGAGCGGAAGGCCAAATCACCGTCACATGGTTAGTGCCTGTTTAGCTATACGTATAAAAGTTTAACTTTCTACACTTATAACAAATGTAACCTGTCTTTTATCAGTCACTTTCTGTTTTGTGGTGTGGGAAAGCAAAAGATAGAGGAGTTTAAAAAGAGTTTTTGTTGAAGACAGAGGCAGAAAACCTACACCCTAAAATCCCAGACAGTTAGAGTGTCAGGGTGTCTAAGATAATCATTTAATGAACCTTAGTAACAAATGCATGAATAAGGTAAGTACTGTTCAAAGCCCCATAAATTAAATCTGATTTCTTTCAACTTGTACATTTTATTTCACCCTTTTCTCTGCAGTTAGAAAGAGTGGTTTGTACTCAAAGCACTCTCAGACAAGCATGTTAATAAATTGGCATTAGTATCTTTTATTTTTTCTAATCTTATGAATTCTGCTCAGTGTCCACTGAGTACTCTTACATTTAGTTAGCTAGCTAGATATGTAAATACATCCTTTTCTCACCTTTTCAGTGTGTGAAAATGGTTAGCAAAAGCAGCTTAATCATAACAACGGTTTGTGTTTCTGCATTCCTAGTTCTTTGGTTACCTTTTCAATGACTAACGCACTAGAGCTACTTGGTGGTCTGGAGCTCAGGTTTCTCCCATACACTGATGACGGAGAATAGCATTGTTCTTTATGGAGGTTTTAGGGCCCTGCACACCAAGACGACTGTCTGCCACCAGTCTATGTTGGGCCACTAGTGAGTGTCTGTCACCCGAGTGTTCACAGTGCATCCTGCACTGTTGGCTTTAGCTGACCCTTGCTGGCGGCTTTTCAGAGGCAGAGTCCATCATTAAGTGAAAACACTCTGAATGGATCTTCACATAGAGAAATACAGTCCCGCTAGTTAGTGTTTTTCCTCTAGATAACTGGACTGATAAGTTCCTTTAGCATGTGGAGCTAAAAAAGGCGAGAGCTAAAAAATGAAACCCACTGTTCTGCTAATGAGTAGTATTCCTTCAAAACATGTTTGTTGTGATACTTGCCAGACTCAGAGATGTTTTTTATCGTTTTTGCAGGAGTCTAGGAGCTTCCCGGAGTCATACCCTGAGCTCCCCAAACAGGACACAGTGGAGAGCAGCGTTCTACAGAAGCAAATTTTGGAGCTGGCAACCATGCTGGAAGTGCAGAGCCTATTTTGGGATGATTCACTTGAAGCCTACTAACACCTTCACACAGGGCAAAAAGGCATAACTGTACATACAGACTCGACTGCCAAAGCCCTCACAGTTGTCTTTCTTTTTTTTTCTTTTTTTTTTTTACAGGTAATGAAATAACTGATTCAGCAAATACAAGTTCATGTCCTGCATTTAACTGTTACTTGTGGAAGCAAATGTAGAGCAACATTAAATGTTCACATAGACAAGCCAGAAGGTTTATCATACTGTAAATTCCCTATTTCAAGCCTCAAAGCCCAAACACACTGAAAATGTCTGACATGCACTTTGTAGTGCACCTGATGCTCCCATTCCAACCATGTTTGAATTGGAGCTTTAAATGTGGACTTAACAACCAAAGCTGTTTTTCTAAAGTCTCAGTACCTGTTGAGAGAGAGTTGTAGATATAAAAAGCTAAAGAGAGAAAGTGAGTCAGAGGGAGAGAAAGAGAGAGAAACAGACAGACAGAAAGAGAGAGAGAGAGACAGAGAGAAGGAGCAAAGCTGAGCCCTCCTCGGCGCTGCACACTGAACACACTGTCAAAAGGTCTCTCATAATTAAATGACAAACATCTAACAACACTTAATTAGACTCACTGCGTCATGCAGGCACACACTTGTTGATTATGGTAGTTGCCAAAAGGCCCCACCATTGTTGTACTTTTTTTATATATAGTAAGATGACAGTTAACTAAGTGTCTGCTCCATGCAACAGCAGAGTTGCAGGACAGAGTTGCAAGAATCAGAGTTTACTTTTCAAGTGACAAGAGAAAGTAGAGTTAACTGACAAGACAATAGAGTCAAAGAAAAAAAGGCAAAGGTTCCTGTTTAGCAATATTTTGGATTCAAACTCAAATCTAAACTCATTGGTACCAGAGAACCTCATAGCATTAACATCATGTTTTGTGGATGCATTTCTAAAAAAAAGGTCGCCTGTGAGTGCTAAACTCACATTCCTTCATGGTTATATTAAAAATCCACTTGTATTTCAGCAATCAAATGCACTTAATGTAAAGCCTTAGCAGGGAAAAATGTTTGATTTACTTTAACAGTTCTTTGATGCAGCACTCTACAGATTATGTGAGGAGTTTTCTGTATTAACCAGAAGGAAAATTTCCTTACTGCAGCGACCATATTCTAGATACTTACTAATCTCAGTGGCTTAATGCTGGAGCAGCTATTCACACGGGTTGCACTTGTAAATGTGTGTGTTTGTGTGTGTGTGCATGCGTGTGTGTGTGTCGTCTGTGCCACTATGGAAGAAAATATGCACTACATGGAAATGGCAACAATTTCCCAAAACACTGCTGGGTAGGTGGTGTTGGCATTTCAGATTTAATGGCTGCAGTGTGCTATAGGAGCATTAATAGTCAAATGAGGCTAGTCAACTGTCACCTTCAGTGTGTTTGGGCTTTTAGTGGCTTGCCTCGTAAATATAAGCGCCATGTAAGACATACCAGAAAACAAACCAGTGAGGCCGCAGATAGCTGTACAACTCACCATTCCCCATCAAAATGAAAGGTTAAAAGCTGCAATGTCTGTTATTATTCCATATGTCAGATAATTGTAAAGAAGTTGGCAGTCTTATTTTTTTGTTTTTTTTTTAAATAATATTTATCGATGTTTACTAGATTGAAAGTTGTGTAAGCCTAAAGGATAGAGAATGGAAAAGCCCTGGTCAACTTCCAGGTGTGACTTAATCTATCTGTATGAAGGCAAAGCAGGGTTTTTCTGAGCGAGAACACAAACCCTTAATATTCAAACCAAGTGTAATGTTCGCACATTATTCTCATACTGAGATGGAATTAGACAGATTTCATCAAAAATTTGATCAGTGGATAGGATTTTTGTATTTGCCAAACAGTGCTTGCTGTATAACAGCTGAACTTGTAGCAGGTTGAGGTGCATGAGGTCATGTTCTGTTGTGTGTCGTAGGCTCTTATTAGTTGTAAAGATATCACATTCCTTCATGTCATTAACCAGCATTCTAACTAATACCTTTAATTGTTTTTCAGCCGTGTGCATTGTGAAAGTGATAGTTACTCCTTTTCCATATCACTGTGGTGTATTTGCATGCAAAAAGGCAAAGAATGTATCCACTTTGTTCTTTTATCCACAAAGAATGGCCTCCACCCAGGTTGTAGAAGGGCTTGTAGACTTTAAAATGGCATAAGGTTGGAACGTAAATGGAGCCAGGGTATGTGTCGCTCGGAGTCAAAAAATGAAGACAATCTGCTTTGGAGGAGGAGATGACTTGGTCATGTGGTACAAACACTGAGAATTTTTCATTGACAGCATGCACCACTCAGTTTGTTCCTTAAATGATGAGCTAAAACAACCCTTTAACCACTATGATTATAATGTGACCTGCTTGTATTGGTTGAGTGGAATATCATCGGCTTGCTTCTTTCTGAACTATGGTCAAGCAACACCAGTCGTCTTCCTCTTTCATTATCTGCAGTCATCATTAAGTTAAATTGCTACTTCCCTGCCGTTGATCTACTGCTTTAAGCTAACAGACGCTGCCATTGTTGTCATTGTTAATGAACCACCAAAAAAAAGAAAAGAAAAGTTTTAAAAAGAGAAGAAGCCTAGGTGGGGCCATAGAGGGATGAATAAGCAGAAACCACCATGGCGGATTTTAACTGTTGAGAACACTTAAGGCCATGATGTTTTTGGATAATTTCACTTTTTCTTGAGAATGAAGTTGCTTATTTCTAGAGCCTAAATGATACTTACTGCATTTGTGGAGCCATAAGGGTTAGTTTGTCATGAGTTTTAGAATCTGTCCATATCTGTGAGGTTCCTACAAATGGACCATACACACTGACAGATGTGAACACATCTGTGTGTGGAGACACAATGTCTAGTATAAACAGAACTACTTGTGCATCTGCTGTCTGTTGGTTACACTCCAAAACTTGACCAGTACAGTGTCAGTTTGAACCAGGGGGTCACACAATGGTGCATCATTTATAATCTGAAGGCTTGTGCAGCAAAGAAAGCAAAATACCACATGGACTAATAGTATTATGAAGCTTGTGGTGGCTAAATAAAACTGTAACTTGACAAGGAACTGTAGTATCTCTACCAACACTTAAAAGCTGTAGAAAACATTTTTAAACTAAGAGTAACAACAGAATCTCCATCATTTGCTGCTGTTTAATGATTCACTATCACACCTGCCACCTCAAATGCAAAAAAGAGAGCAATTTTTAAATTCTTTGTAATAGAACTTTATAGATAGAATTATTAACCTGCCGACCTGTCACATTCATAGTCCAAACAAATGGTGCACCATATCACCAGATAAACCGCTGCTTGCTCCTAGTTGTAGCTGCAGTTATCTTTTTAAACTTGGTTAGCCATGCAGCCTGGGAGTGTTGGTGTTGTTTACACGTCCTGCATAGGAGTTTTTGACTGTAGGGACTAAGTTTACAGGCCTGCGGCAGTTGAGGGACAGTAAGCAAATGGGGAATGCTGGTGAGGAGCAGCTCCTGAATGGGCAATAGACTAGAGTCTGGCGAGCTGGTAACAGAGCCGGGTTCAGCAGCTTCCCAGTGAACACAGCTGAGACCGAACCTAGACCAGTGAGGCCAGTTTGATGACAGAAAAAACAGCACAGAAGTGAAAGACCAGTTCACACGTTAAATTTAATAAAGGCTCAGTAATTTCCAGTAAAGCAGTAGATCACTGTGGTTTTCAACAGACATTAATTAAACAAGAGAAAATAGTGAAGTTGTTGCAGACTATTTTTAGTAGTGGATTAATCCACATTTGGTGCTCTAGTTAGTATTTGGGACAGAGGGACGATACATGTTGGATTGAGTCAAAAATTAACTACGGTGTGTGCATGTTAACGGTAATGGAAGAACACATCACCCAGTTTAGGAGCTCCATGGCACAGAGGAACAAATATATCAGGTTGTACGGAACACACATATTCAGTAGATTTTTTTTAGTAGATTATTTTAGTAGTAAATTTTAGTATAAATTCATTGGTGGTTTGGGCCTTATCAATTGATTTGTGGATGTTGTTAACAGCTTTATCCTTTGAAAATTGACATTTTCACCACAAACTGTGCTAAGGGTCTCAGACTAGCAAAAAGCTAATTTGTCAATATGTAAAATCTTTTTGTCCAGGCTGCAAGTTTGTTTTCAGGCTGTTACATTTTATTTTAACAGTTTTGTATGTTTTGAATTATGCTCTGTATCTCAGCATATTCCAAAGTGGAAAACAGTGCAAGGCAGGTATAACAAGTCTAAATTTGATCAAGTGTTGCCATTGGTGATTTATTTCTGGCACCAGCAGGTGGAGTGATTGCACAGGCCATGGTAGTGATGCTGTAACCAGCTGACAGTTAATTATCCCGGACCAAAATGTTTAAATGATGCATAGATATGGGAAGTAGCCAAGCCAGCTTGCTGGAAGTGAGATTTTTGAATGAACAAAAATCATGAGAAGAGCACTATTTTTAGAGTTTGTTATATTTATTGACATTGTTTGAGTATGTGTACAGATAATGTAAAGCAATGTTTTGGAAAAGATGTGTTTGTTCCATATTTAGTTAGTCTATAAAATGTGTAATGAAATATAAAGTTGAAATTGAGGTGCAAAACGTTCATACGGCCAGCTTGTTCTTTGGCCATTTTTCTAAACATGTTGCATTCCAACTTTCCAAAGACTTGATGAAAGGCAGATTGAAATTATTGCTGTTTTCTCCACTTTTCATTTGCCTGGGAAAGTGAGCTATACATACAAAAGTGAGCTATACGTTTCTTCTATTTTCATTGTAATATCAACCTCCATGTTTGCCTGTGTTTGCAGTTATAATTAAGATATTGTAGGCTTGCACTTTATGAAGTTTGATATTGTTATGATCTTGTTTATTGTGCTTTATGGAAAAAGTTTTGTCCATGTGAGTGTTCTACATGTCAGCCCATGGCACTGATAACCTTTTTTTTTTTTTTTTTTTTTTACAAAAAGCAAAAGTTGTGTAAGTCAGCGATTTCAAACATTTTCCTATTGCAACTTTTAATCTGCTGTCATTTTTTTTTTTACCAGCTTCTGCCTGAAATGTGTCAAAACATGTTGGCTGGTGGCGGGTTTCTTCAAAAAACATGTCAATTTACAAGTTTGAAAGAATTGGGAAGACTTGTTTTCTAGCCAGTGGTGCTCTAATATGATGCAATGCCAACTATGATTATTTACGTGCAAAGGAATAGAAACAACACCAACAAAACATTTTACATGTTTGGACATCAATCAGGACAGAAGTCAATACATGTTCACCTAAATGATCAAATATTGCATGTTGACAAGTTTGTATGTTAAGTCTCTAAAACTCATGTTTGTTTGTTCACAACATGTTATTCTATGGTGTGTTACATCAACTACAAATCCATGAAAATAGCAAATAGTGTGACCTAACAACATAAAAAAGGCACTATTAAATGAAAAAGATCCCAAACAGAGAAGTGACACTGTATTCTAATTCTTAGTATTAAAAAAACAAATAAACAAGAAACCTTTAGCTTTTGTTAAGAACATTTGCTGTAGTGATGTCTTCTGTGCTTCATATTTAAAACAGGACTGTAAACCTAACAATTTCATATATTATGTAGCACCAGTGGACTCACGAGCAGAGAAAAAAAGTGTGAATTCGCCTGTATTCTGTCACAAATTAATGCTCCTTGAAACAGGATTATGCATTGTATGAGTGTGTGTAAATATCTTGTTGTTGTTATTGTTTTTTTCATGTTTGCAATTTTACAGAAGCATCCCAGCAGCATGGTGCAATAGTGTAAATTGATTCTGCAAACTGAAAACAGAATTTCCTGCTTCTTATATTTTAATGGGTTTCTCACGAGTAGTTGCTACAGAGTCTCATAAATCCTGTGAGCTAATTCTCTTCATCACAAGACCTTAGAGATATTTTATGCGCACAGATAATTTATGTGCACTATATAACTTGTACGAAGAAGATTTCAATCCATGTAAACAAGATACTTAGTTTTGCTTACTACAAAGCTGCTGGTTTGTGTGAACAAGATGAACTGAATAAGGTACTAACTTGTTTGAACAAGATTAGCTCATGCAAACCAGACAAGTTGTATTAGGATAGCATTTTTACACAAGGTTGCTTGTGTGGACATGTTAATCTGTGCAAATGACATATTAAGATAAGTTGTGTTAAAAAAAAAGATAATTGTGCTAACAGTATCTTGAATATACAGGATAGCTCATGCAAATCAGTTATTAATTTGTGAACAAGAGATTAAATTATATTAACTTGTTATAACAGGATATTAAATCATGCAAGAAAGATAATTTAATATTTCAGTGACAAAATATAAATATGTGGGAATTAGATACAAACAAGATATTAATGTGAACAAGAAATTGTGGGAACAACATACAAATTTTATTATATTGTGCAAGCAAGATATTCAATTTTGGGTACAAAGTATTAATAAGCTGTTGGCGAATGTAATCAAGATATTAACTTGTGCAAACAAGATATGAAATATGAAAAAAAAAACTTTGGGGGAAACATTCTACAAACAAAATATAATACAAGATAACTCTTGCAAACAAGATAATGTGTGACAATTAGGTATTAACAACATTAACTTGTGCCAACTATGTATTTACTTGTGCAAACAGAATGATTATTTGTGTGCACACAAAAAAATATTCATTCACACTTTCTTTTTGAAAGTGTGTTTGAAGTGATTATCGGATGTTAGAACTCTAGGCTGATCTACAACAAGCAGAGTTCATGCCAATGTATTCTCACAGGGATTATCAAGCCTTATGCAAGGGTGGACACTGACAAACCTAAGATGTAAGTCCACTCAAGCAACCAATAAGGCTTTTTTTCTCTCCTCTACTGCCGTTGCCTTTACCTGTAATGAAATATTTTAAAACTGCTGATCAGATGATGATGATATCTCAAGTTATCACTGTGTTGTAACCTGATTGAGCCTCATTGGATAAAAGTTTTACCCTGGTTTGAACCCTTACTTGGACCTATATTTTGGTGTGTTTTCTCTACCAGAATTCAGTCTGTAACTTTGCAAACTTAATTAAAATAGCCTATGTGAGTACCTGAAGTTGTTTCTAGCAGGTATCAAATTTTTGTTGTTGTCTCTTAGATCAGTGGTTTGCATTCTAAAGTTACCACTATGCACTTATTTTCAACATTTATGCTGAGAACTTGCATAGACAAGGTAGAAAAGCTAACACTGACTTGACAGAGAAAATAGCAACAAAGAAAATTTGGTGGCCTGTCATGGGCATAACTTGTGTAACCAGTAATATAGTTTACTACAGCACAACTTTTTTAGATGTGACAAGCACAAAAATCCACTTCTCACAACGGATCCACATCTATGGAGAAGCATGTCGACACCTCCAGAAAACACATAACTGTCAACTGGTCAGTCCCTTATCTCCCCTATGTATGCAGGGGGTCATTTCTACCTTTTTTATACTTGTAAAAATGTCCAAAAGATGTGTGACCTGCTTTTTGTGATTTTCAGTTAGTGTCAAGCTGTCAAATGTATCGAACATTCCTGATTAAAAATATACACAGTTGATTATCTCTGTAAGCAGCATGTTTGTTTAGAGCAAAAAGTGCCAAAGGCTGGTGTTCTGTCATTTTCCCACGATTGAGATAAATTATTGTATGAAATCATCTCAACTGTGTTGTCGGATGGAGCCAATAAAGAGAAAGAAAATCTGGCTTCAAAAAAGTTAACTGATGTTATTATGGGACTGGGGAGGATGTATTAATGCACCGCTTTGTTGCCATATTTTTGATTATACAGATATGAGAAACTAGCCGTTCAATGTAACAGTGTCATCAATTTTATCAGATTTATAAATATGTCTTAGACTTGCTAAAACGAGATCAAAACTGTTTTAGTCATTTTGTAGGATGGGTGTGTAAAAAAGAGATCAACTGGTGCATTTAAATGCATTTTTTGGAAAAACAAACAAACAAGGTGGTGTAAAAGATTTGATTCAACACTATTGTGTCTGTTGTGTAGATTACTAAATGTTTTTGTAGTTAGCAATCAATTGTTCATTTGTTGTACTCAGCAGAGTTTGTACATAAAATCTTGTGATGCTTTATTTTGACCTCTTAAAATTGTTACTCAGCTAAAGCAGTTGTTCTCAGGCATGAACCATATCTGTCATGGATATTGTAGTGTTATAGCAGCACCTGTAGATAGGACCATTGAGAGTTTCTACAGCAGCAAAGGTTTACGTGGTATTTTTTAAGACTAGCCCAAGAATAACTAAAAAAAAAAAGAGAGAGAGAGAGTAAACAAAAATGTAAATTACATGAGTTTTTTTGTGTATCATCAATCTCTTCTTAACAAATAACAGAGTGCAAGATAAGCAATCAGCTTTGGTACAATTACTGCGCAATGCCTGGAAGACTCCATTTCTTTAACTTAATGTGCCAATACAGTAGGTGGTATACGATGTATAGATGCAAGCAAGGTAAGACATCGTTCTTGTACAATAATTTTATTTTGAAATTCGTACCAAAAGTGCCGGTTTATCTTGTGTCTAGTCTGCCCAAGGCAATCCCTAACGGGCCTCCAGAGGTCTAAGAGATAAACAAAGACAAAATATTTTCTATGAGAATGCGACAGTATGATATAAATACAGATATGTAATATAATGTTTCGAAATATATCTTCAGCTATTCCGTGTTATTGCTATTTTTAACATCTAATAAACACTCTTCATAATGCACTGTTCCATTTACCATGTGTACAAAAGGCTTTAAACAAATAGTATCACCTTCATTTTTTTTTACTTTAGTATTCACTGTTTTACCTTGAAATCCTCACCGGAATACAAATATGTTGCATGTGTCCAATATGACGCTGATTGGTTGCCGTGAATGAAGTGGGAAATGTAGTAATTCATCGTCCTCCGATGGCGTGTTTGAGGTAACGTAATGTTAGTACAATATACAAAACATACGTAGAGAATGCTTCCTCAAAATAATACGTAAGTAATAACTTACTTTTCATCGATATCACGATTTAGTAGGGGATATTCCTAAAAACAGCGGATGTGGTTTTTGTTTGTTAGATTCCCTTCAATAAATTCTTCAACAGAACGATTTGCATAAACGAGAGGTAGTTATCTTTGCACAAAGAGTATCTTTGGTACAACTAAAGCTTGTTGAGTTGAGAGTGTTGCTAAGGAACGTTAGAATTTCGACACTGATCCAATCACTGTTGAAGAAAGATATCACGTGCCTTAATATGACCAACCAGAGATAACTTAGCGTTACTGAATATTGACGTTTATTTCAAGCTTCCTCCCCAACAGACTATATATCGTACTTATTTTACCTGCTACATAGAAAAACTTGTTCCTCTCATGAATTACATAGTCAGGCGTCACTAGTATATTTTGGTTTCTCATATGGTAAGACGGAACATTTTTAGTCAATTCCAGGCTAGAATGGCTGCTGTTAGAGTTAGCTTTAAAGTAAAGGCTAATGTCAAGCTAACATATACTTTTTGCTAAGCTGCGTTTAATTTTGAGACATACCCACCGTAATCATGTAACATATTAGAAAAAGGCTGGAATTCAAAGCTTTGTATATTGTGTAGCTTTTTTCAAACTAACTTTAATCTTTAGTTAGTGTTTGGGATTACCGAGTGTTTGGGATTTGTGACCAAATTCCCCTTTATTTTTCCTTGTAATTTTGGTTAATATGTCTGCAATATTTTCTACACGAAAATAAATTAGGTAAAAAAAAAAAAAAAAAGTGCAGGAGTCGCTTAAAATGTAAAAAAATACAGTCATATGTGCCAAAAGAATATTTTTATCCTGGTTTCGCCAATAAATTTATGACTATGTATGTCTTTATCCATCTTTGAGATCGTAGCAATTCAACGAATATCTCGCAAATTATCCTGTTGTTTCACAGAGGAAAGCTATGAGAACCCGGTCAAGTTCGCCTCCAATTCATGTGCACGTCAACGACACCACTCCAGTCCATGTGCATGTGAAGAACCAAAGGATGACTCCAACCATGTCTCCTCAGGTTGGAGATTTTCTTAACTTATAAATAGGAGATACCATTTGAGTTTTTTGTACTTATCAATTATTCTTTTTTATTGTAATGTCCGCCTTTGAAAGATAAGTATCTCCTTGGTCTAATTCTTTTATCTTACAGCTGATCAAATGTTATGATATATTTTAAAATGTATTCCACACATCCCTGGTTATAGTGCACACCTGTTCTCAAACAGGCTAGACAGACACCAGTGATATGCCGCTGTACATACTCTGTGTTTTAAAGGGGAAGGCAAAGGCTGACAGAGGAAACCTCCGTCCTACAGCCAAGGTCAAAACCCGAGTGCCATGGATACCACCAGGAAAGGCCTCCATACGGGATCCTTCATACAAGTGGGAGGTAACACAACCTAAAGAAAAATTACACCTTATTTCCACCTTTATTTTTAAAAGACTGTTTCTGCTTCAGCATTGTTACAGATTCATCTAGGCCAAAATGTCTGTGTTACTGAAAGTTTAATTTGCACCAAGGGGCCAACCCATCGCCTTGAAATCACACCACCACTCCCTGAACCAGAACCAGAACATTCCCAGTCTGCACTGCTATTGGCTGACCTCACATCAGAAGAAGAGGAAGGGCTGCATGGACGAATCAGTCAGTATGAGAGGAAGATTGACAGCTTGATGACTGAAGTCAGCTCGCTGAAAAATGAGGTCAGTTTCTCCTCTGTTTCCGCTTTGATCTGAGTAGCTCTTTAGGAAAAAAGTCTTAAATTTATGAAATCCCTATTTGGCTTAAATCCATAATAAGATTAGGCATTATGTTTGGCTTTTTTTGTATTTTTATTTAAGAACTTCCTGATGTTTTATTGTTTGTATGTAGGCAGAGAATGAAGTAAAAAGACTCAAATCAGTTATTAACATCGGAAAGGTGATCAGATATAAATCAATAGATCCTGATTTGAAACAAAAAGTGCTACACAACTAAGGATCAAATAAAAAGACCATTGACAGTAAAAATGATGACTGGAATATCAGTAAAATGTGATGAAATTTCTTCCTTGATAAATTACTATACCAGTGTAGGTGATGTGCAGATTATAAAAAATAAAACACTCAATTACTAAGGGAAACAACCCAATCCATGTTTTACTGCAAGATTATTGTCTACAAAGGGGTATAAGATTGTGTTAAGTGTGCACATTTTCACCACAAACTCTTTCTTTCAGTAATACCAAAAAAATGGACTGTCCAAGTATTTTAAGATCACACTTTGAGTTCTTTACAGTACAGTTCAGAAAAACTCTGGGATAGACAGCAGATTCAAGATCTCCACATTAGTCAAATCTACTAGAAACGACTAAGATGTTAAGGTCCGTCTCATTGCACCTTCACAGTCTTGATGGCAGGGCAGTGAGCATATGGCTGCAATGCACCAAGACCCAATAACCCACTGTTTGTGTGTGTCTGTCCCAATGAATGTTTCCAC
Source organism: Acanthurus lineatus (assembly GCA_029814665.1). Lineage (NCBI taxonomy): Eukaryota > Metazoa > Chordata > Actinopteri > Acanthuriformes > Acanthuridae > Acanthurus > Acanthurus lineatus. Next base: position 1,426,441 of record JAPZDV010000011.1, on the reverse strand, counting down.
ATCTGTATGCATGCAGGTGGAGCTGCGGAAGAGGGAGCAGCTGCTTGAGCGTCAGTCTGAGCAGCTGAGTGTCTCCCAGCGGGTGATTGCTGAGCAGGAGGAGGAGCTGGCTGAGGTGACCAAGGAACTGGAAGAGACTGAGCGTGAGAACACACGCTTACGGCAATCCATGGAGAAGATGCTGGAGGAGACTGACTACAACAGGCAATTATTATACAAAGCACCTTTTCTGTGTGTTCTGTAGCTACACTAATGAGGGCTCGTGGTTAGCAAACCTGTAGCCCAGTACCTTTCCCTTAGTGTTGTGATAGATGTGAAATTATGACACGATCTTTCATGGGTGAGTGTAACCTTACCTAGTATCTGGTGTGTTCTGTGTGTGGATAACTTACTGCCAGGTAGGTCATTGCTCTTTTTACTACAAGCTCTCTTTCAGTAGGTGGGCTCTGTCAGCTTACCTCAGGAGCTGCGTACATTGGTCCCAAAACATCCCACTCTTTGATGTGGTTGTTCAGTTTAAATAGAGGAATATTCACACTGTATGATGGTTAGTGAAACAGAACTTATTCATCAGCCTCTTTCATGTCTTCGAGTGTCTGGTGGGTCAGAGTCTGCATCTTTGCATGTCATCATTCAGCTCAAACCTGGAAATTAAATGTGGCATCAGAGCAAATACCACCAAATATAGTATCAGCATGACCTTGGTTCTCTATGTAATCAGCTTCAACCTGCAAATATTGTCATTAAGCAGAGGAAGTGATTGTGTTCAAATGAAAGATTTAGTCTGCTCTTATTAAGAACCCATAAGTTGTGGGCAGTATCTGTGGCAGACAAAATAGTTCAATTTTTGGCAAAAAAAATGTCTTGTAACAAACTTGTTGTCATCAAGCATTCTTGTGACATGTATTCATCACATCATTATTTTTTTTTACCAACATCAGCCTGACCAACCCACTACCATATAAATCCAACACATCTGGGGCTTTCCTATACATCAGCAAGGATGGGACTCATTTAAGACTCTAAAAAGCTTGACAAATAGAGTGCTGATCTTTTAGACAGACTCAGTGACAAATCATCAGAATTTCTGTCTAGTTTTCAGTTCTGTTCTTTGTGACACAGCCCTCACTTTCAGGTGGGATGTGGAATAAATTTATCCCATGTGAATCCAGGGTTAAAATATTTGGATAGAGAACAGCTGCTATGTCTGATGTCTGACCAGTTAAAAGAGGGTAAGAATTTAAATCCTGTTTCTCCATGACCTGAAGGCAGATCAAAAGAACATCTCATTTAACTGTATTTCTTTAGTGCTTGTGCTCTATTGCAGCTTTTTCTGATGTGTTACTTTCTTCTCTCATAAATGGTTTTGTATCCAATAATAGTCTACTGCAAACACATTGTTCAGACATTAGCTCTATGGAGTCCCAAAAAAAATGATAAACTACATGTTGTCTGTGTTTTTGATCAAATATTCATGTATACTTAAGGCATATTGGTATGATGATATTATGAAAATGTATGATAATACAAATGCACTTTTGCTTGTCTTGTTCTTGCAGATTAAATGGGGAAAGTTTGCAACAAGACAAAGATGCTCTGCTCAGGAAACTGATGGAGGCTGAGGAAGACGGGACAGCAGCCACCAAGCAAGTGTCAGCCCTACGAGAATCTGTTTCCAAACTTTGCAGTGCTAGTGGCACAGTGAGTATTAATTCCATGGCAGGTCCATCATGGCCTGGAAACCTAGGAACTTTAGAAAGAAACTGGCTGCTTTTACACCCATTGTTGATATTGCAACTCACCTTTTTTTTCTCAAATGACTTCTTAAACCTCCTGCAGTAGACTGATGTCTTTGTCCTTGTCTGTCTTTCTGTTTGTTGGTGAAGAGGCTGTCTGGCTCTGAGTCATCAGTCTTGGCTCGTCAGAAGGAGCTATTACTACAGAAACTGGAGACATTTGAGTCCACAAACCGCACTTTGCGGCACCTTCTCAGGGAGCAGCAAGGATCCCAGGTACTGTGTATGACACATCTTAGAAATACCTGCGATAACTCACAAGCTGTTTTGGCAGTAGGCATCAGATCTGCTCAAAAAGCTCAGTAAATATGGCCTCCACTGATCGAGAAGTTTAAAAATATTTCAAGTTCTAAATACTTAAACTGTAAAAAAATTGCGATGATCGGTCCATCTAAAAGGGTGGACCATAGGGATACAATCTTGTTATACATATGTTTACATCAAGATATTATTATGTGTTCTGATATGTGAAATCTCTTTAGAAATTCAACTGAGAAATCAATATGGATAAAACAGCCTGAGGGGAATGTCTGATTTAGTCTGAAGCAATTAATTAAGTGCCTGACAAAGCTACAGTCTCCAGTTAGACTGATAAAAACCCTGATCCAGTAAATTAGATTTCATCCCAATATTTCCATAAAGCTAATAAAACTTTCTGTCATGGCATTCGAGGGTGGATTTTTCAGGATACATTCCAGGTATCAGACTGTGGTGTTTTAATGCACTCCACAAAGCAGGTTTTCTTTAATCCTTGATTGTTTTATTTTTGAACAAAGAGATCCAAACATGAACAAAACTGGTTCCATAATTCCTTCTTAAATTTCAATCTCACTGAAATAACAACATGCAATAACTGGTAAGCACACAAAATTGCATTTAACCACAGAGCGTCCACCTGAACATAGTTGAAATCCCACAATAGTTGTCTTTTGGGATTTCAACAGTAATATACACGAAAAAAGTTGATTAAGCAGAATGACTTACCTTAGTGTGTTGTGGACCTCTTTGAGCAGATGGAGTCGATCCGACTGGCAGAGCAGAAGGAAACATTACTCAAGAGACTGGCAGACACGGAGGCAGAAAATGCTGTAAGTTTCATATGTGCCCACTTAATTGACTAGATTTCAATTTAAACAGACTACATGTTCTCTGTTTTTTCACTAACATGCTGATACTTCTGATATATTTTCCCCATTTATTGTGTCCTCTTATTGTCTTCATCTAAAACACGCTGCTTTTTCCCATTGTATTTGACATGTGTTTCAAGAATAAAGTGTGCTTCGAAATTCATTTCACAGCATCTTGTGGTGAAACTTCAAGAGAAAGAAAGAGATGTTAATCAACTCTCCAAACTTTTGGAAACTGAAAAGGTACAGTAAGTGCAGCTGTCAGTATTTTGCATGCTTTTGGCAGTAAATACAGCTCCATCAAACAGTCTCAGACAGGGATCTGAAACAAAGAAACAACATAATGAGGCATTTAATTGCTTAAATTAGTGTATTCTAGACAAAACAGAATGTATATTTGTCCTTAATGTCAACTCTGCTGGATTTTGGGAATGTAGGACAATGCCAAGAACACAACTGAGTTGTCCAAGAATCTGGAGTCAACAAGAGCTCATTTACAAGGACAGCTCCGAAGCAAAGAAGCTGAGAATAACCGACTTACTGTGCAGATAAAGGTTTGTCATGGGCATAATCTGTCAATTCTAGAGCAAGGTTTCATTTGTAAAGATCTTTTGTTGTTTGTGATGTGAGTTATGATTAAGAACTTGGTACAGGGAGTTTGAGTGCTTTTGTCAACAAGATCACCTGGGTCACATTCACTGTTGTCAGAATGTTTTAACTGTTGTTTGATGCTGGACTGTACAAATGAAAGCACAAATTGCAGCCACAAACCATTGTTTGCATTGGTTTAGAACCTTGAGCGAGCTGCAAACCAGCAGAAGGGAGAGATGGAGCACCTGACGGAGCAGCTGGTAAGACTAAAGCAGCAGGCCAGCACAGACCGAGAGGCTCTGAAACGAGCCACGCGAACCCAGAAACAGCGAGCTGAGCGCAGCGAGGGCACTGCAGGCCAGCTGAGCCTCCAGCTGCTGGACATGGTAAGGACTTTGTCACAGAGCAGGCAGGCTGCTCTACTACAGACACAACACAAAAGCATGTTAGATTCATAAAATTACAAACTTTCTCACTTAAGTAATTTTTTTTTTTTTTTTTTTTACCAGCAATATGTTAACAAATTGTTTATTCAATCATAAACAACTCTTTCATGCCCCTTGGTAGTGGTTGTTTCTTTCAGAAAGTTTGAAGCCTCCTCACATACTTTTTTTTTTGCACTGGTGTGTGTAATAGAATCAAGCAAAAAAATGCTACTTTGATGAAAAAATATTTTGTTTTTACAGGAGAAGCAGGTGACTGATTCACTGTCAGCAGCTGAGAGCTGGCAGAGTCGCCATGCTCAAGAAGCAAAGGAAAAGAGTAAACTGGAGATTGAAGTGTCGCTGTTGAACAGGTAACTGCAGCTCTGTTATGGCCTCAGCTATAGACAAGCATCTGTTGTAATGATATTTAGACCTGTGAAACTGAGGATTTTGCACGTAGGAGCCATTGACGGCTGTATAATGCTAAATAATGACATGCAGGGAGGTGATAGATTTAGTGTTGTTTTGCAAAATAATGAAATTATTTAACTAATCTTCATTCAGATATTTTCATTAGCTTTCTGTAAGATTTTCAATACTGAAGTTGGTAGTAGGGCAGCAAAGTTATACCAACATTTGCTCAAAAAGTGTATAATACTATACAATAATGTACTATTCTATGCTTTTAGTATTAGTATATAACATAGTATGGAATTGGGGCACATACTTTGCATATATCATCTTCCTTGGCTTTGCTAGATGTGTTATATTTGAGAGGAATCATTAGGACTCAAACTATAATATTTTTTGTAAAACTCTGTAAACCCCCCAAACAATGAGAAAATATTCATTTTCCAAAACAAATCTGCGCTGTAACAAATATACATGGAGAAAATTGTTTGACATGGTGATTGACATTTTAAGAATTTTAACACGATAGTAGAACCTTTTGATGGAAAAACACAAGTAAAAACATTTCTAGTCTAAGTACTGTGTTTTATATACATTTGGAAAATATCTTTAAGGTAAATTTCAAAGTCAAACAAATGTTATGTTTGAATGTTTAAAGTATCTGCACATCACTTGTACAAATAGATATACCTGTCACTAAAGAAGGCAACCGTTTGCACAGCTGGTTCTTGCATTAAGCACGCTGTGTTTATGAGCAAGTCTTTGAATTTGGTAGACATGCTTGCAGACACGTTCCCAGCAGCTGTTATATCCACCCAATGCAACCCACCCAACTGAGCAATGTAATAATGAATGAAGTATTCATAAAATCAGTACTTTTTGAGATGCATAAAAATCCTAATATGCATTTTCTATCCATCTCTAATGCTTCTTTAACCATTGACAAGTTAATGCTAGTCATGGTTTAAAAGTTCACTGTTTGAAATGAAAATATGACAGCAACATGTTGTTTGACATGATGCAGTCGCATAGCAGAGCTAATGGGGCAGCTGCACAGTTCAGAGGATAAAGGCAGACTGGAGAGAGAAGCTCTGATGGATCACCTGCATGGACTGACCACAGAAAACACTGCTGCCAAACTGGAGAACCAGTCCCTTAAGGTGAAACAATAAGCAGACCACAAACTGACCTGATCAGAATTTCTACATATGTCATGCTTTTTTAATTATTACTTTTGTTGGATAGTACCATTTCCTACCCTCATTTCTCCATCTGATAGACTTACATAACCTTTAATTACATTAGGAGGGTGGACTGTCCAGTTAATCTAATAATAGATGACTCATCATCTGAAGCTGTGTGTTTCTATCAGGCTACAGCATCAGCAGTGGAGGAGAAACTGGCCTTGTCTCAGTCGGAGCTCCAGCAGGTCAAAGCTTCCATCAAGCAGTATGAAAGCCTGCTGGATGGCTATAAGATCCAGGTATATGAAACATACTGTACTACTAAGAATACAACAGTATGGAATTGTAATGGCACAGAAAATAATAGTCCCACAAACACTGTTAATGTTAATGAAGAGTCTGAACCAAGTTTTTCTTGCCATTGAACAACACTGCACAGGTTGGAAAAACCCAGGCTGAGGCAAACGAATACTCTGCCCGATTGGCTCATGCAGAGCGGGAGGCCCAGGCCGAGCGGGGGGAACTGGAGAAGGAAATAGAGGAGGTGCGCAAAGAGCTACTGGGTCGGCTGGCAGAGCTGGAGCCTTTGCCTGAAGCTTTACGACGCTCTGAACTCCTATTACAGGAGGCTCAGGACAGGGAGCGCAGTCAGGAGAGACACAGCATGGAGCTCAGCACAACCCTGACTGATCTCCACATGAAGGTTGCAACACTCTCATGCATACACACTCAAGTTAGCATCACCGCAATTCATGATTTACATTCCATGTTAAAATACAAATACTAAAATAAATTAGATATTACCATATTGATTTGAGAAAACAGTAAGCAGAATTGAAACACAGAATTTTAATGTATAACAACAAATCAAATTTGGCTGAAAAGTGCTTCATAATTTTAAGACTACGGAAAGTCATTTTATGGAAGTAAATGTAAAGTTTCAACATAAGCAGATTCATGCATTTTCTAACTGCACTTGGCAGAGGGAACATAATTTCAAATATTTTCGTTCATAATAAAAGGGAGATTGATAATTCATGAAAAGTAAGAAGATTCAAGGGAAATGTGGTTTTAATTTTGAATTACAGTGGCATTACAAATGACACTAATATGTGACAGAGGTTAATCTCTAACTATATTGATACTGAGGTTAACTTCTTCCATGGAATTCATTTAAACTAGAATAAATTCCAAAAGGATTTTTAAAGCATCAGTTCTATTATGATTTATAGTCCGATAATACATGTTGTACTAACGGCTCTAAGTGGGGAACTTAGTACTTTGATGTGCACTCCAAATCATCTGATGAGAGACTTCTCTTATGCTGTGTTAGGTGGAAACTCAGGGCAGCCAAATGGAGCTTCTGAGACAGAAGAACAAGATGCTGCTAGAGGAGAACAGACAGTTTCAGCACCGAGTGGAGAGTCTAGAAAGGTCGATCACCACTTCTTAACTGACTTCCTGTTTTTTTAAACATATGCCCTCACTTATTCGCTGCAAGTCTCCCCCTCTGCTCTACCCGTTCAGTTTTGTGTTATACTTTCTCACAACAAAATAAAGCCTTTTATCTGGCCAATTTAATTATTTCTTTCATTTTTATGGGTTTATATTATTGAGAGTTTCATTTTTTTCAACTTGCAGAAAGTTGGAGGAGGCTGGAAGTCAGAACAGTGACTTGCTGGCGGTCATTGCCAAACGGGAAGACAACATCCGCAGCAATCAGCTCCACCTGGAAGAGAAAACCAAGGAATGTTCTCTGCTGAGCCGAAAGTTGGAGGAGGCTCTAAATGATGCTCGCCAACAGGTCAGAAACTGACAACAGCTGTTAAGCATTGGTCATTGTTTGTCTAAAAAATTTTCATATATGTAGTTTGAACAATAATACTTTTGAGCATGTCTGAATTGAAAGAGAACATTTTAATTGTAATAATAAATAGTCTAATTATCTGTTAAACTTCCTGCTCTTTCATCCATTTCCTAGAGCAGATGTCTCCTGCTTTTTAAGACTCACTATGTATTGATTGTTTACTTTCACCATGTGGTCTTTCTCATGCCTCCCAGTGCACAGAGAGCTGTTTTTCCTCCTGCTCTGCTCTATTCCTGACTGTTACAATGAGTAACCCGATGTTTGATTTAAAGTATAACTAAGGACTTACCTGAATGCTTTGAAGCTTCTACTGTTGCTATGATAATCCTTGTCCATGGAGGGGGGAGACGTTGCATCAACTTTACTGAAAAGAGGCAAAAGCCTGATGTGAGAAATGGTGCTCCTTTGAGGCAATCAGTAGCCTTAAAACCTGTTCACACAAAAAAAACAAAAAAAAAAAACAGTGAGGTTACATTTGTGCTCACCAGTGTTGTCACGATACCAAAATTTTGGTACCGGTACCGATACCACCATGTATTTCGATACTACTCGATACTTTTCCAAATAAAAAGAGAACACAAAAAATGTTATTATTGACTTTATTTTAATAGAAAATCTTAGAACTATACCTATGCATCGGGTCTGGGTGCTTGTCCTTAAAGTGTTTTGCGAAGTTGAAAGTGTTTCCACCCTTGGCCAGACATGTTTTGTAACACCATTTGCACAGTGGTGCTTCGGTGTTAATGGCTTCACCA
>JAPZDV010000011.1:1407764-1417800 GCA_029814665.1 Acanthurus lineatus | reverse complement strand
ATGCGGCGTGGTGAAGGTTGCAGCAGCTGCCATTCTCTCCCTGCTCCAGTCTCTCTCTCTCTTTCTGTCCTTTATCTCTCTCTGTCGCCAGACTCTTGCTCTGTTTGCTGCTCCACATGTGCTCCATGCTGCTCGCTCACTCGCCTCGGCTCATAATACAACGCGGTGCAGTCACGCGGCGACGTAGAAAAAAAAAAGTACCGGTACCAGCCAAGCGCAGTATAGTACCGTTTTAAATAACTCAGTACCGCGGTACCAATTTAGTACCGGTATACCGAACAAGCCTAGTGTTCACAAATACAATAATGGCAAAATATATAATGCCAGTAAATAATCACTTCAAGTTTGATAGCTTGAATTTCCCCACTCCCCAGTGATGTATCAGAACACAGTTGGCACCGACTCAACCATCCGACCAGTGACTAAATTGCATCAGGCTTTGTTGGGCTAGACCCACTGTAGGAGTCCAGCCAGAAAGGAATTGTGCTGACAAGGTTCTTTGGCAAAAAAAAACACACAGGGTTGCTTGGCAGTTTTTTTTTTTTTTTTTTTTTCAAGCAGTGCTGTTTTTTTCAGTCTAGACACCCACTTCCACTTCAGTGTTTCTTCCAAGGGGCTTCTCTTGCTTTGGTATGTAGTTCCATGTGTAAAAATAAGCAGGCTCCCATGTATAGAGGTGCATGTCGTTAGGGATACGTTGGAACATATCAGTTGTAAGCTATTTTCACACCTTTCTGCCAGGACAATTAAGTCCAGTTTGTCATTTATCTCCAGATGTCAGAGACCAGAGAACGTGCTGCCACAAAGGAACGCTCCACCCAGTCTAAGATTTTGGACCTTGAGACTCAACTTAGCAGGACTACCTCAGAAATCAACAAGCTGCGACACAGCAAAGAGGAGGTAAAGGCCTTCAACAATAGTTTACCCCATTTGTAAGTATCAGGTGTATAAATAGGTCTTTAATTATGTGTTTTTGGTGCTCAGGTGGAGAGGCGGTACCAGAGCCGACTGCAAGATGTAAAGGATCGCCTAGAGCAGTCAGACAGCACTAACCGAAGCCTGCAGAACTACGTCCAATTCCTCAAAGCCTCCTACACCAATGTGTTCGGAGACCTGGCCCTTAGCAGCACACTTCGTGCCCCCTCACCAATCTGACTGACAGAGGTGTGTTATATGCACACATTCCAAAACAGCATTGTGGTAGAGCCTGTTACTTGGCCAACAAGAGCTGGAGGCTGATTAGATAATCTTGGTCAGTTACTAGTTTTCTTGTTTTGTGCCACTTTGAATGAGATGGGTGAAGAGCAGCACTATCTATTGGCACCCCTAGCCTCTGATTTTAGAATGTATTTTTTATGCAAAGAACAGAATGGGTAGACAATAGAATGGGTCACTCAGTCATAGCAGCTAATTGGGTCACTTGATTTAAAGTCCTGAAATCAATCCTGATCCTGATCAAGATCCTGTGTAATATTAAAACTCCTTACAGCCCCCACCATACACTCAGGTTTGACCTAGAGAGTTTGAAAGATTCTATAATGCATGTAAAGTGTGCTTAGAGGGCCTTAAAATATTGAGACAATACATTTTTAAACTGTGTGCAGCCAGCATCTCACTCCATTTTTGAAAATGTAACAAATTTACATCAAAAATGCCTCTCTTGACCTTTGTAGTCTAAAACCAATTTGTCCTCAGCAAGATTGGGTACCTGCTGGAATAACAAAACCAAAATGTCTTACATTGTAAAGGAAGAAATAGCCAACATGCATTACTTTAGTCATGCTGTCAGCAAATGTGACCAGAGCTAATAAAACAACATAGGCACAAGCGGTTGTACAAAAGGATTCCAAGGTAAAATAATTCTGTTTAACTTGATGACACGCTGGAGGCTTGATGGTTTACACAAACTGTCTGAAACTTGCAGCCCCTCAACCAACCAGCTTGCTCTTTGAAGCTTTTACCATCCCATTTCATTGAAATGTTTACCGTCTTGCTATGTAGACACATGCTTTCTGATTAAACATTAGCAGTCAGGCACCAATGTCACTGAAGACAACAAATGGAGCCATAGAGTGTTTACTCACCAAACTACTTAAATCAGCTGAGAAAGCTGCTGAAGTTCAAAGAGAAAGCAGTGTTTGGTCTCAAAGACATTTTGGACTCATTATCCAACATCAACAGCCAATATCTTTATTTGTATTTTCAGTCCAAACAGTCTTTTTTTCAATGTTGTTGTTATGATCATGACTGGTAATTGAAAATCAGCTGGTAGTATTATAATACCAAAAGCAGCATAAATTGTTTATTTTTTATCAAACCTACACAATATCTTGTATGCTCAACCTCAGTCAGTCATGAATGAAGTTAATATATTTCTTGCCTGAGTTTTCAGGCTAAATACTGTATTTTCCTTACATTTGACTCTAGCCAAGTCATCCATGACACATTATATCACATATATGTAAACATGATCTTTGACTGTATGGAGCTAAAACAATGGTGCTGTTGCTGACCTTCTGCCTGTACAAGCCAGTGTGTGTCAGAATTGTTATTTTGGCACTACAGTTTTACAAACTACATTACAAGAGTTATTAGTTGATTGCTTATGATCTTTATAACTGTTTACAATGTGTATTTAATAGCTGAGAAAATATATCCACTATGACTAACTAAGGCAGAAATTAAATGTCTTTTTTTTTTTTTTTTTTACCAGAGTCAAACTAAAGATTGAGGTTGTTTGTTTGGGTGTGTGTTTTCTCAACCTCTCCTTATTGTCACTTGTTTACAAAGAATATGCAAACTGATATGACATTTTGGTGATGGTTCATTGGCATAAAAATAATGAGTGAATCTGTAGACTGTTTCTTGTTATGTTTGTCATCCAGTTTAACTGTTAATTAGATCCCAGCTTAATTCAATATAGCCATTGTCATATAATGCTGTGGCAGCTATTACTTGAACAGTCTCATCATAGCAGTGTGTTTCTGTCTTGTACAGCTTCCTACTTGTTAAAATTTACAAATTAAAAATGAACTGCACAGTAAATGGGCCCATAAGATGAATTGTTCCTGTAACAACTAACATATTTAATTTAGTGGATTTAGATTTTTAAATTAGACAATGTAGACAATGTTAAGTTCATATTAGAAGGGTGCATTAAAAAAAATATGACAGACACAACAACTGATCAGCTTCTATGTAAAAGCTTAAAAAACAGATGATCTCTTGTCTAATAACTAAGTCCTAATGGTTGTCAGCTGATGAAGATTCTGCTAATGGAAATGGAAGACGGAAATGGTTATAAAGAGATCAGGTGATGATTAATATGCTTTTTATTACTAGTTAAACACAGACCTTATAGTTTAGTAGCAATAATTGATTGTCCTTGAAAGCCAGTTTATTGCCAAAAATTATGGTTAATTCTGTATCAGCAATAAAGTCTAAACATGCAGGGAGATGATTTCCAAGTAAAATTCTAAAACCCAGCCCTGCATTGTCTTACACCACAACCTGATTGAAAGCAGCCTTGCCTTATCAACTATTTTTTATATTTTACATTTATATTTTTCCACTGTTGAGAAGAAAGTTTATGTTATAGAAAAGCATGTTTCATAATTTGAATATTTTTAATTTTAAATGTAGTAACACATTTTGTGTTGAGATTGTAATGCCTGATCAGTTTCGGGTAATTCCGGCATTTAACGTTCTTTCCCGTACAGCTGCAGAAAATTACGTCACACATTTGTTGAAAAAACAGCCATTCTAGCGAGCAGCTTCTCATCCTTCGTCGCCGATTCGCTTGGATAGCAACCACTTCTAAGCTCTGTTAAAAACAGACCAAGGTACGAGTAATGTCTTGATATTTAACAGGATTGCCATTCTTAATCAGCGTAATTGCACACTGTCGACCATGCTTTGTTAGGTGCCTTATTTTTTAATTCAATTTGCGTTCCATTGGCTGGCACTATTTCGCTAGCTCGGTGGCTAACGCTAGCTTGCTGCAAGCATTCCTTTTGTTGGATGGTATTTTGCGATATGAAAAATAGCGTTAGATAAGGAATGCAAGTGCGTCTCTTAGGCTGTCAAAGTTGTAAGTTACAATTTTTTAAATGTTAATATTAGCCACCCCCAAAAATGATATTGCTAGCTTGCGCTGACAGCAGTCTACGTGTGTTACATTTAACAAAATGGTTGATATAAACATTCTTAAGTTCACCTGTTATATGTAGTGTCATTGTTAGCTAGTGGACCGATTTTCCAACTTAAAAGTGAAATGTTATTGTAATGCTTGTCTTGTAAAAATGTCCTAGTTAGCTAAAATAACCTAGGGATTTGAGAGCTAGCTTGTCCTCTTGTGAACGACGCAATTTTGCAGGAACCAGATCTTATAACGCTAAACCAATATTCATTAAAATTTGTTCTCGCTCACAGTTTGTACACTGTCTGTTTCGAAGCATTTAATCAGATATTTCTTAATAAAGAACAACAGAGTTTTGTGGCGGTTACATGGGTTGTCGGCCATGGCGAAAAGGGAGCCGCCCAATGCCAATGAATACCTTTGGACATATGGCCTCAGCTGTTAGTAACGTTACTCTTTTTACCCTTTATATCAAAGGCGGACAGTGTCGTGGTTAATAATTTACACGTGTTCTCCAGTGGGATGATGTATTTTCATGAGTAATGTCACAGTGTGACAAATTTTTCCAATTTACGGTCGAAAGCTAGCGTCACAGTTTATAAGGATTGGACCAAGGTTATGAAAACACCCCAATATTATTAGCATAGTTTGACGAAAATTAATTCACATAAAGATAATGCATGGTTTGCATAAATAAGGCTGAGCGCAATAAAATATGTAGACTTATTATCATGTAACTGCGCTATCTCACAACTGACTGTCCCGGCAACTGGCTTTGACAGGGTGGTGCAAGGTTCTTTACATACCAGCTGTCCAGTGCTTAACTTGGAAATCATGAGGTCCCGTAACACAGACAAGGTGCTGTTCCAACCGGTCAGGAAGAGAAGGAGAGAAGGGAGAGAAAAGTCTGGGAATACATCGTAAAACCCACTGACCCTGGACATCGCCTAGAAGCCTGCTGTCAAAACTAAGCTAAATTAAATTAAACAAAGCCGTATTTATTTGCGTAATCACAGCATTCACTAACTTCGTTCCAAATTTGCCGGGGGGAGGGGGGGGGGGGGGGGTCCAGCAGCTGTTTAGGTGCTGTTTAGGTCCTCCTCTTTCCTAAAATGTCTGACTCTATATCCCCGTCATTTATCCAGTGAAGGAAAAATTGAATGAGGGGCGAAACCACCCAGACTTCATCAACAAAAACAATGAAGTCCTGTGCTGAGTGTGTGCTACAGTTGATTGAAATCTTCATTTTTTTCATGCTTAACTCCAAACCTTGCAACCTGTACAGCCTACAGATTGTCTTTTCTTATTGTAACTGCAGGGTGACCGTGACCCAAAAAGAAAATAGGCCTCCCTGTCTCCAGGGTTGTCAGGTTTGGTGTTAGGCCTGGAGATAAAATACAGCCTGCTAACTCATTGTCATTTTGCTGCTTACATGAACTACTAACAGACATTTTGAGACTCTGTTTGTGTAAAGCATTTAGGGTGTCTCCATCTAAGATGTACTATGACTCTTAATAGCATTGACTGATAGAATGTTAAGATGATGCTTGCTGTGAAATCATCTTCTTGTTTTGCCTACTCACCACTGATTGCTCATTACTGATTGTATGATCAATATTATACCCTACACAGATTAGTCTACACAGATATACAACATGTTGAACATTACTAAACCCAAACTCAAGGTAACAATCATGTTTGTCTCACTGTGTGCCTCTGTGTGTTTGTGTGCCAGTGCCTGTGTCTTTTAGTTTGTGTCCAAAAGAAAATTCGAGAGAAGTGTAGGGCAGTGATTATGTTGTTTTTGCTGAGTAAAGGGCTGGAAGAGAGCTGGAGGGAGGGGTAGGAGACACAGAGGCAGAGAGACGCATGGGCTGGGCTCTATCTTGGCTTGCTCTTTTGTACAGCATAGTCACTGCAGGTGCAATGCGTCTGTCTTTACTGCGTAGTAGATTTGACTTTGCTTCTTCAACCACTATCAGACTATAAAGGAGTGTACAACAGATGTACATGCTGCTGCAGCCTTTGACTTCACCACAGATGTAGCCTTCTGATCAGCCAAGACACAAGAAAACCTGAGGATCCAGACTAGATAAAATCTGATGTGTGTATTGTTTTGTTTTTACTCTCGCTTTCTTATTTTTTATCCTATTAAACTATCAACTCTGATCTGTTAGTGTTTAAAATAATGTTGGTTTAATTTGAAAGTTAAAAGGATTAGGTAAGCAGCCGGTGATTTGAATGCTTTTCTTTAATGCTTTGCAAGGAATTTACTGTATTATTAGTATTCAAATATATTTTTAGATTACAGTAGGTAATCTTAACTGCATGCCTTTTGTTGGTGTGTTAATGCTTTGCATGGAATTGAAGTGCTATATTGTCTTTTAAAAAACACAATGAGACTTGAAAGGAGTTCTATTGCCCTTTGCAGGCAAAGATTGGACACATTAATAGATTGCGATTGGGCTTCTGCTGTGTTTAGTGTTTTATATAAATTCAAATTCACAGAATTTGGAATTTAAAATATAAAAACTAAATGATAGCTGACAGTGGTTGCTTTAAATAACTGATTTAGTTATTGGGAGTTATTGTGAACCTTTACATAGGGCTGTGCCATGTGTAGAAAATATGATCATGATGATTGCTTTCATACTGATCAATATTTATATGATATATAATTTGATAATGCTGCTAGTTTGAAAAATGACAGAAACCATAGAAACCAGAGGGTTCATTAGTTAAACTTACGATTATGCTTTATTACAAAAAAAATAGAATAACATCAATATGTAACTGTGGTTTAGAATTTTTTTTTTTTTTGATCAGTGAATATATTGAATGACACCAAAATACATATATTTAACCTTTTATCTGGTGTGTTTGCTGGGATGGCACGTTTTCAAGTGACTGAAAGTCTTCATAGTATATTTTGTCTCGGTTTCCAAAGACTGATGGCATATTTTGCATACTATCTTATTCTGTGCTTGGCTACTTTTGAGATAACCTACCAATAACCTTCCATATTGATGTTTTATGTCCTTTTTTGTCAGCAGTATCTTTGTATGGCTTTAGAGGCTATTGTGCATTAGCTTCAGCACTTCTATATAATGAACTTGGTAGGGGTATGTAAAACAGACTATTTGTGGATTAAGAGAAGGTTGACTTAGTAACCTAAGATGTCACATCTCTACAAGTTAGTGTTCAACATGTGTTTGATAAATTAATCGTACAGCCTTTCTTTTATTGCACTTTCGTAACATGGAAAATGAGCACTGTAATCATTGCCCCCTGTAAAATATTTTGTGTTTGTGTAAAATCCGTTTCATTTTACTCTGATGTGGGCTCTGCTCTGTCTATGGGAAGCACAGTCCTGTCCTGGTGCAGGAGGGCACATTCAGAGAGCTGAGGCAGGGAGGCACAGCTCCCTTTTGTGCCCCTCAGTTTAACTCATGACTTTTTTTCTTCTTTTCCAGAGGACATCAATGGCCAAATCCACTTTCTTCTTAGGTTGCTCAAACAAGCGGTGCTTTTGGAAATGAGCTATTTTACTTCTGAAATTTAAGCCAATTGGTAGACTTGCTGGCTCTTTTTGTATTTATTTCTGCTGTTTGATAGACTGTTAGATCTATCAGTATCAACTAAAAAGTGTCCAAAGCTTTTCACCGTTATCAACATTAATTTTACTCACTTACTCACTTAATTGCCAAGACCCGTTTGTCCTTCACATATTAATTTATCATTCTGTAGCAAGTCTCTTTCCTGGGTAACCAGAAGAGAGCGAGCAAAGTGAAGGGCATAATAACCAGCATCAGGTTGTGTATATCAAGTCCATAAATATTATGGCAGTGACACGGATCTTAAAATTTTGCCTCTCTACACCACTCCAGTGAATTAGAAATGAAGAAGTTGAAGTAAAGACTTTATGTTTTAATTCTCTGGGTTTGAGAATAATTTTAACCATTTAGAAATTGCAGCCATTTTTACACGTAGTCCCCTCATTTTTGGGACCCTTAAATTTAATTGGACAAACTAATATACTGTAACTATCGATTTTTTTCTAAGACTTAGACCTTTGCAGTCATTGACTGCCTGAAATCTGCAACCCCACTGACATCACCAAACAAGTGTTTCCTCCCTCACAGATGCCTTTCTAGGCTTTTGCTACGACATCCTTCCATTACTGCTTGATTGTAGGTCTTTCTGCCTTCAGTTTTATCTCAGCTGAAAAGCAAGCCAATAACATCTTAATTGCTTCATTTCAAATACACTGTAATGGTGTAAAAGGCTAGATTAAAACTGAAGAAGTTTTGCTGGGCAAGTACTAATGAACTTCACAGCAGTTCAGTTCAAGGAGTCAGAAAAGACTGGGTGTTGTAGTTACATCATCGTATTCATCCTTCCTACTTCTCTGTTCCATAGTTTGAAAAATTAGACTTGCCTAGTCTCATGAGACTCTCCCATTTCCTGAAAATTCCTCTAGCTTCCATCCACCCAGTACTGCGTCAGTGTGACCTCTGCCCATGACAGATTGTTCACCATAGTAACAGGAAATAGTTAAGCAGATGCTTTTATGCACTCTTCTGTGGACTGCTGACGATAACATAAGATTTATGGAATGCAGTCTGTTTAGCAAAGATGATGTGTTATTTGAGACTGAGTCTAATGTCAGGGTGTAGTCTCGCCTTATTGTAACAAGTACGCCAAAGATCATGTTACATGGGCTGTACTCAGCTAATGAGCTTCCTCTAATTCCTCAATTATTTATTTATAAGTCATTTATTTATTTATTAGCGAAACTTATGGAGTTAGCCTTAAAAAAATATTTAGAGTCTTACTCTTGAATTCCAAAATTTTGTGAGTTTTTCATTAGCAGGTTTTTAGATATTTTTCTTTTTTACTTGTTTTCTGACTAGGCGATGAAAACCATGTGGTAACTGTTGTTTTGGTTGTGAGGTAGCAAAGCGAGCAAGGTCTCTCAGGAGCTTAATGCAGTCCCTCAGACTGTGTTGCTGTTTTGTAGGAAGAAACTTCGTCTATAGACACTAGACACTCTAGTGTCTATTTTTTTTTTATATTCCAGTCACTGGAGTTCTTTAAGTAATTGTTTCAGCCCTACCATTTTCTTGCCAAGTTAGCCCAGCAAGTACTTACATCCTTTGCTAAAAGTGGTAAAGTGCCATAAACTTTGCATTTGCAGATTCTGTTCTTGTAAAACTGGATAACTGGACTTCAGAAGGTAATGACTCAGAAGGTCACATGCAACTGGCAAAGTTTTAAGTCCTCAACCAACATCACATTCATATATTACCACTAAGATATTGAACTAAGGGAGTAGGGATTGTATGATGACAACTCTCTTTGGAATGGAAGCTGACGGTCTTATTGGCTTATATTGGTATGTGTGGGTGTTTGCTAAAGCGAGCAGAAAACCCCCTCAGAGGCAGCAGGGAAGTGGAGAGGGAGAGCAGTTATCTACTAATACAAGAAGTGTTATCAGCAGTTGCAGGACTGTATTTAGGGGCGTTAAAGAGAAGAGCTAAGAGCACTGTGCAGGACTCTGTGTTTAAAAAAAGGCCTCCTTTAGCTTCATTTTCAGCAACTAGTCATATGGTAAAGTAAGACCCCTCTGGCCCTGTGTATTCTTGATTAATTTTGCTTACTGTTAACACAGCAGACATAATTTTGTTTCAATAAAAAAATGTAATGAAATCCACATTCTAGGCTTGTTCGGTATACTGGAACTAAATTGGTACCGCGGTACTGAGTCATTTAAAACGGTACTATACTGCGCTTGGTTGGTACCGGTACTTTTTTTTTTTTTTAATGTCGCCGTGTGACTGCACCCCGTTGTAAGGGAGAGGGAGGGAAATGGCAGCTGCAACCTTCACCACGCCGCAA
>JAPZDV010000011.1:1376440-1406566 GCA_029814665.1 Acanthurus lineatus | reverse complement strand
TTTGTTCCATAGGAGAGGAGCTTGATAACAGAAGGCTCTGGCTCCCAATCTACTTTTAGAGATTTTTGGAACCACCAAAAATGTGGCTGACTTGCAGCTATGAACTGTATTGTATCTGAGAACAATTGCAGTGGATAGCTGTAAAAAGGCAGGGTGGAATGTAACCTTGAGAAACGCCCACAGTGCTGTCTCTTGGTGGGCAAGACTTATGCAGAAACAGGTTCTAATGGACACAGTCAGAAGAGCTATCTTATTTTGGAGGCTAGATGGCCTATCTGAAGTTACCCCTTATTATGTCACTTTTAACCATATAATTTCAACAACTGGGTGGTCTTGGTAGGCAAAATGTCGAAATTTAAAGTAAATAAAAATCATTTTACTCTAATAATAGTTTGCTCATTACAGCTGCTTTTCTTCACAGAATTTATCAACCATGGATGTAGTTTAATCATATTTAGAGGAAAGCAAATTATAATGTCATTTGTTTACTTAAATTCTTGTTTGTGGTATATTTCCCCTCCAGAGAATGGACACCACAGGGGTAAAAGTGCTGGAGACAGCTGAGGACATCCAGGAGCGCCGGCAGCAGGTGCTGGACCGCTACCGGCGTTTCAAGGAGCTGTCGATTATGCGCCGTCAGAAGCTGGAGGATTCTTACCGTTTTCAGTTTTTCCGCCGTGATGCTGATGAGCTGGAGAAGTGGATCCAGGAAAAGTTGCAGATTGCCTCTGATGAGAACTATAAGGACCCCTCCAACCTACAGGTTTGTCATCTTTGTTTTTGCTTCTTTTTTATGCAGTATTTGAAGCCTAGTAGACTGTTAACATGTCTTTACTTCTATACTTGAATGGCTCACAGTGAAGATAAACTTTGGTATGTGTATATTTTTCAAGTGCCATCAGGTATCAGTAGAACCCATGATAGCCTTAAGCTCTGGTTATAGCAAACTTATTAATTTGTTGTTTTTTTTAGTATTTATATAAATGCATATATTGATATGGGGTTTTTTGTAATTCATATGTCCGCTACACAGGGTAAACTGCAGAAACATCAGGCCTTTGAAGCAGAAGTTCAGGCCAACGCTGGGGCCATTATCAAACTGGACGATACAGGAAACCTCATGATCAGTGAGGGCCACTTCTCCTCTGAAACCATTCGAGTAAGACACACAATGATAAAGATGTAGTAACCCCAATGAATATTCTGTCCAGTGTTAACCTGCTTCATCTGGTTCAGTCCTACACGCCCTACCGGACACAACAGAGACCCATAGTTACAAGTGTCAATATGGCTGAATATATACAAGTAGGTGTTGAGCTGCTGTGGATTTGACTCCCTGAGTGCTGTGAAAATTCTTGTGGATCCAGTTCTTTGCAACAAACTATCCCGTCTTATTATTCTGTTATTTTGGAATAGACAGATTCTATTGCATTCACATGGGTCAATTAATGAGACAGTGGTGCTTGTGGAAATGTTTTTGGTTCAAAGTGTTTTTTTTGTGTTTGTTGTTTTTTTAAATATCTTAAAATAAAATAATTTTCAACACTTTTTGACTCTTTCTTGATACAGACATTATTGATAAATTTATTTTATTCTTTCTGTCAACATTAATTTGAAGAGATTTCTTTCCTTCTGTGCACTAGACTCGTCTTGAGGAGCTGCATCGCCTATGGGACCTCCTCCTGCAGAAGACCAAGGAGAAAGGCATGCGTCTTCTTCAGGCCCAGAAACTTGTCCAGTACTTGCGCGAGTGTGAAGATGCCCTCGACTGGATCAGTGACAAGGTCGGGTTCACACTGGGAAAATGTTACTAAAACAGAAAAATGTCCCATATAAAAATTATTGGTACTTTAGTGAACAAATATTTCATATATAACTGCATATATGTGAATTCTTAGAGAGTTTAGTTGAGCTCTTTCTGATTTTTCTAGCTGTGTTGTAAAAGCAAGGAAAATCTGTCTTTGCTCTTTAGCTGCTCTAACAAAAAAAAGTCTGTCCTCAATTCAAAGAAAATCATAACTGGACTTTAAAGCTTGAAACCTGCCAAGGGCCAAAAGTATTAGTTAATCTGTATAAGGACTGAAAAATAGTATAATTTTAGAGGTAACAAAGTGCCAAAAAGTGCCAAAAAGAAAACTTATCCTTTCCATGTAATTAAGCAACTAAAATTTTAAATTCAGAGATTACTGTAAGATCTAGCTGTGAATGAAGTTTAATCCAAGTGCACAAAGT
This sequence comes from Acanthurus lineatus, assembly GCA_029814665.1. Lineage (NCBI taxonomy): Eukaryota > Metazoa > Chordata > Actinopteri > Acanthuriformes > Acanthuridae > Acanthurus > Acanthurus lineatus. The sequence goes on along the minus strand of JAPZDV010000011.1, from coordinate 1,404,334 downwards.
ATTTTTAGTTGAGCAAATTGTCAGAGTTTCAGATACTGTTTGTAGCAAAAGGTGCCTGTTACTTAAGTGTTACTGGTGTTAATTGTGTTCCACCTTAAATGACAGTTTGACTTAATAATTAGAAATAACCTTATTCAGACATTTTTGTCTCAATGATTATGCCATTTTCTATAGCTTTAAAGTTTAGAAGTTTACCTAAGTGTTTACATAAAAGCACTTTGCTGGCCTTAAAGTTGTTCATCCACTTCCATCTGTAGGAGGCTATGGCTACCTCTGAGGAGCTTGGCCAGGACCTAGAGCATGTGGAGCTCTTGCAGAAAAAATTTGAGGAGTTCCAGACAGACCTGGCTGCCCATGAGGAGCGTGTAAATGAAGTGAACCAGCTGGCAGCCAAGCTGATTCAGGAGGCCCATCCCGAGGCTGAGCTCATAGTTCGCAAACAGGATGAGGTCAATGCAGCATGGCAGCGTCTGAAGGGCCTCGCCCAGCAGAGGCAGGGCAAACTGTTTGGGGCTGCTGAGGTGCAGCGCTTCAACAGGTAAACAACAACAGAGCATTGTGTGTGTTGGTTGTTTGTAGCAGTTTTGTGTCTGTTAAAATATGGAAATTTATATTTTTGATGATTTTAACATCAAGCATCATTTTCTGCATGGTGGTCTATAAAGAAATTTAGCTTGTCATATTAGACATCATACACAGTAATACCAATACATCCGTAGCCTAATATTTGCTGATGAACAGTGTTATTTTGAAATGTTGCAAGCAATAAGCTATGTATTTAATTTTAAAAAACAGGGATGTGGATGAGACTATCAGCTGGATTAAGGAGAAAGAGCAGCTAATGGCCTCTGATGACTTTGGTCGTGACCTGGCCAGTGTGCAAGCTCTGCTTCGCAAACATGAGGGTCTGGAGAGGGACTTGGCTGCCCTGGAAGATAAGGCAAGAGGACACTCTACATAATATCCACATTGATATAGAAGGACAGAAAATTCAGTCTTCTTATTTTCTCTCCTTTTTCTTCTTTCAATCAGGTCAACACCCTGGGCGGTGATGCAGAACGCCTGCAGCAGACACATCCCCAAAATGCCTCCCAGATCCATCTGAAGAAGGATGAACTCATCACCAACTGGGAACAGATTCGCACACTGGCTGCTGAGCGCCATGCCCGCCTGAACGACTCCTACCAGTAAGATTGCAGGAACATTTTAGTGGATCAAGTTCTGCAGAGTCATATTTGATACAAATGTGCAAACATCATCATAACATGCTGATGATTTTTTTTTTTTTTAAATAAGAATTTTAAAATTGCTTTTCTTTAGGAGCTATTAGCCCAGTGACATCATACAGGGCATGTATAGTATTAAGCTTCACAAGTGCTCACTTTTGCCCTCCTGTGATGATCTCTTTTAGGCTGCAGCGTTTCACTGCTGACTTCAGGGATCTGACTAGCTGGGTGACAGAGATGAAAGCCCTCATCAATGCTGACGAACTGGCCAATGATGTAGCTGGAGCTGAGGCTCTGCTAGATCGCCACCAGGAGCATAAGGTAAAGTCCCCCATTACATAGATTATTGTTTCATGGAAGTGGCTCACAATTTTAGTTTCTCCTTTTTCAAAGCCATGCAAAATCACATGGATTTCAGAATGAAAGAGAAACCATTTTTCAGTCTAATATGTGTGCACTCATTTGCCTCTGTTTCCCAGGGAGAGATCGATGCCCATGAGGACAGTTTCAGAGCCACTGATGAAGCTGGCCAGGCCTTGCTCAATACAGGACATTATGCCTCAGAGGAGGTTAAGGAAAAGGTAGGAATCTGAAAGAATCCAGATTTGACGTATTTTCATATTTTCACACTGTAATGTATTATAATTTAATATGTTTTGAATGATTTCTGTCTTGTTTAGCTGGGGATCCTCTCTGAAGAGAAGGAGTCTCTTCTAGAGTTGTGGGAGGTTCGCAGGCAGCAGTATGAGCAGTGCATGGACCTGCAGCTCTTCTACAGAGATACTGAACAAGTTGACAACTGGATGAGCAAACAAGAGGTTACTGGACACCAGTACCTGTCTTTAAGAAAGAATTACCCTGCTGCACATCAGCTAGTACTTGTGATGTGTCCGTTTTTAATGCTGTATTTTTATTGTATAGGCGTTCCTTCTGAATGAAGACCTTGGTGACTCCCTGGACAGTGTCGAGGCACTGCTCAAGAAACATGAGGACTTTGAGAAGTCACTCAGTGCCCAGGAAGAGAAGATCACTGTAAATAATTATTATCCATTCTGAAAGCTGTACAATCACAAAGGGACTGTGGTCTATTTTTTCAAATTAATACCCTTTCAACATATGATACAGTTTGAATGGCTTTGTCTTTTGCATCTCCAGGCTCTTGATGAGTTTGCCACCAAACTAATCCAAAACAATCACTATGCCAAAGAGGATGTGGCTACTCGCAGAGATGCTGTAAGTTCCACTGTACTGCTGTCAGCTTTCTCCATTTCCCTTAAATTAAATATAAAAAACACCTTAAATATTAAAACTGAATGCTAAAGCAGCAAGCATTTTGTAAGTTCTCTCAATGTGAACTCAGCCAGCATGTCTTCTCTCCATTTGACATCTGTAGCTGCTGAGCCGCCGCAATGCCCTGCATGAGCGTGCTCAGTCTCGTCGTGCTGCTTTGGAGGACTCTTTCCACCTGCAACAGTTCTTCAGGGACTCTGATGAGCTCAAGAGCTGGATCAATGAGAAGATGAAGACCGCTACAGATGAGGCTTACAAGGTAGTTAATCAAAGAGTTGGAGAACCTGTGGTGTCCACCATTTACAGTTTCTGATCTTACCATTCTCACATGTTGTGCTTCTCCTCTTTTTGACAACAGGACCCCTCCAACCTGCAGGGCAAGGTGCAGAAACACCAGGCTTTTGAAGCTGAGCTGTCAGCTAATCAGAGCCGCATCGATGCCCTGCAAAAGTCTGGCCAGGAGCTTCTGGATGGAAAACATTATGCCTCCACTGAGGTGGCTGGCCGCATGGAGGAGGTCAGCTCCCAGTGGAAGAAACTTCTGGAGGCCACAGAGCTAAAAGGTACTGGCCGCAGGTCGGCCGGTTTTTTGTAGTCTGAAGATAATGTAGATCGGAAATGGATAGATTTGATATTCAGCCAAGTACAATTTTGATATTATCACGTGACAGTAATTTACTGGGCTGATGTTATGTACTTTGGACTGTACTTTGTACTCTGTAACAAGACATGGAATACAACAAATAGAAACTAGAGAGGAGTTGGAGTAGGACCAGGATCATGTATAATTTTATCATTTGCGCTAGTGGAAGTTAAACTACTAATTACAAAATTGATTTTAATTGAAATGGATCATCAAGCATCCTATTACTGATGGTAGCAGGACAGGGTGGGTGGGGTTCTGATTGTAAATTTGCTCTCTCACTTTTTTCTTCTTTTTTTTGTCTTTTTTAGGCATCAAGCTTCGGGAGGCAAATCAGCAGCAGCAGTTTAACAGGAATGTAGAGGACATCGAGCTATGGCTGTATGAGGTTGAGGGCCACCTGGCCTCAGATGACTATGGAAAAGACCTGACCAGTGTCCAGAACCTTCAGAAGAAACATGCACTGCTGGAGGCTGATGTGGCTGCTCACCAGGTACCCAAAACTATACATACATCATAAAAGCATACCTGATTGCAATTAGTCCTAGTGTTTTTCAAATGTTATGTATATGTCTAATCTATCATTGGAATGTCAAATTTATTAATTATTCTCTCTCAGGATCGCATTGATGGAATAACAATTCAGGCTCGCCAGTTCCAAGAAGCTGGACACTTTGATGCTGACAACATCCGTAAGAAACAAGAGGCCCTAGTGGTGCGCTATGAAGCTTTACGCGAACCCATGGCTGCACGCAAGCAGAAACTCTCAGACTCTCTAAGGCTCCAGCAGCTGTTCAGAGATGTGGAGGATGAGGAAACTTGGATCCGTGAAAAAGAACCCATTGCTGCCTCTACTAACAGAGGTAAAACTTAGTGTAGTCTGCACTCAGGCCACTATATAGTGCAGCACTATAACGTGAGTTTTAGCTGAAGCCCACCACCCTCAGGTAGTTCAGATAATTGATATAAGTTATAAAAAAATTCTCTCTTGGGTTTCTTCAGGCAAAGACCTGATTGGCGTCCAGAATTTACTGAAGAAGCATCAGGCCCTGCAGGCTGAGATCACCGGTCATGAACCTCGCATTAAGGCTGTCACCCAGAAAGGAGAGGCCATGGTAGAGGAAGGTATTCATAAAAATCTAAGCCCCATTTGGTATCATTTATAAGATTTCTCTTAGTGAGATATCGTCCCAATGTTCAAAATTCCGGTCATTAATATGTTGTTGTTTGTAGGGCACTTTGCTGGAGAGGATGTAAAAACTAAGCTGGCTGAACTCCATGGACGCTGGGACACGTTGAAGGCCAAGGCGTCCCAGAGGAGACAGGATCTGGAGGACTCTTTGCAGGCTCAGCAGTACTTTGCAGATGCAAATGAAGCAGAGTCTTGGATGAGGGAGAAGGAGCCCATTGTCGGGAGTACAGACTATGGCAAAGATGAGGACTCTGCTGAGGTATATAAATAGAGGGGTTTTCACAAAATGAAAAAAACACTTATCTATCCAAGACATTGTCATCAGTTTAGCATCCACTTACTTTTAAATAAAAAAATTTTAAAAATACCATTAAACTATAAATAATTTGTTGCTCCCTTTCTCATCCTCACCTTAGTCCCCGATGTTAAAATCTTCCCGTTTTTATCTCTCCAACAATTTCAATTGTGCTGAATATTTTTTTTTCCCACAGGCTTTGCTGAAGAAGCATGAGGCCCTGATGTCTGACTTGAGTGCCTATGGCAGCAGCATTCAGGCCCTAAAGGAGCAGGCCCAGTCCTGCAGGGTAAATCCAAAACCTCCTTCATACTTCTTCCTCAACTATTGGCATATGCAGAGTTTAGATCTAAATGTTTTTAAAGCATGCTAGCCATTTTTTTGTGATTTTAATCAGAAAGCTCTAATAAGGGATTAAAAATGTTTATTCAACCGAACAGCAACAAGTGGCACCAACTGATGACGAGACTGGAAAGGAGCTGGTCCTGGCATTGTATGACTACCAGGAGAAGAGTCCTCGTGAAGTTACCATGAAGAAGGGGGACATTCTCACCCTGCTCAACAGCACCAACAAGGTACAGAGACAGTCAGCTCAGTGGCAGACTGTCTGACTGCACTATGAACTGGACTTCAGGCTAAACTAACCTGATCAGCTCAGTAAATATTAAATTAGAAATAATCTGAATGCTAGTTGGAGAAATATGAGTTGAGTTTTTTAGTGTAACCTGTGTGTTTCTTAACCTGTTTGTCATTTGTGGGATTTATCAGTTATCTATTTAAGAGATTTAAAATAATGAGAACAGTTCATGAAAATACTGTATACTCTCATTTTCAACAGGATGAATATTTTCCCAGAACAGCCAGACACTGATATTTTTTTGGAAATAGTACACAGTGGATTATGTACATTTAAGGCGCTGTTGATTATTCTGACTCAGTCCCACATATGCCGTCCTTCAACAAGAAACAAAGAACAGTGAATGTTTCCATTAGGATTGAAGGAAAATCAGTTCTTGAATGTATCGCTATGCTGATGTGGATAATTCTTCATTGATTCACTAATGTCAAAAATTGATCTTCTAAAAGCAGTGCAGCACCATGATGGCGTTCAGTACACACAGGCTAGAGTTATCTTGTTGATCGCAACATTTTCTTTTCAAAAGAAAAGGCAGTATCCAGGCTATTATGTTTCAACATCTAAAGACATATAGACCATCTTAAAGTATTTTGTTTTTGTTTAATGGAGATATTTGACTCACTACGATACTTGTAGTTTTTTACTTTATTTTATTTATTTTATTTTATTTATTTATTTTTAGTCTATATATTTATATAATTTGTTGAAAAGTCTGGTGAATCCAGATGCATTTGTAATCCTTTTTATCATCTCATTCAGCAATCTGAATAGAATTAAATCATGCGGTGTCTGGAGATTCCCACTCTTTGTTTTGGATGATCATGAATGAACAATAGTTAATTTTTGGTCACAGTAGGGCTTTATTATAGAAAAGAATATAATATATCTGGTGCTTAGACAATACTGGTTAGACCCTCTGGAGTTTGTTGAAAAATAATAATAATAGAATGTCACTGGAAAAATCCTTTTTTTATTTTTTTTTACATAAAACAGCCATTTCAGTACTTTGTCCTAATAAAATGCATGCATTAACATTTGAAAAAAATGATTTTACATAAGAAACTATCAACAACTATTATTCTTACTCTTACAAATATTAAAACCTCTTCGTCCCCTACCTTATGCAGGATTGGTGGAAGGTTGAGGTGAATGATCGCCAGGGCTTTGTTCCTGCTGCTTATGTGAAGAAGCTGGACCCTACTCAGTCGTCTTCCAGGGAAAACCTGCTGGATGAGCATGGCAGCATTGCTCTGCGTCAAGACCAGATTGAGAATCAGTAAGAAAACCTTATTGTAACCTCTTCAATTTGCAGCGGAATGTAGATTACTAACTCATTTTTTTCCCTTCCTACTAGATTTGTTTAACTATTTCTCCAAAGTGTTAAGTCTTTTCTCTGCTTTGCAACCTTTCTTTACTTCCATCAGATCATATTCTCTGCCCAAGTTTAACACTGATTACCTTGGCACTTGCCTCTTTCTGTCTTCTTTGCTGTCCTTTCATTGTATTTAACAACTTAATCTTGTCTTGCTGTGCATTCATTTTGCGCTGCTATTGAGCAGGCTTGTCACCAAGGAGGCCTGCAGCGTATCTGTGCGCATGAAGCAGGTGGAAGAGCTGTGAGTAGCAACCAGCGTCCCTCTGCGTATACTTGTGATTCGTGATACCACAAAATATCACCAGCAGTTTTACATCCTTCCATCCCCAAAAACCCTCATGTTGTGTGACAATATTTCTTCTTCACCCTTTGTCTTCTATTCAGTGCAGGGATAGAAGTACCTTTGATGCACCCCTTTCACATCCTCCTCATCCAAGGCTTGCCTGTGAATGTTCATTTCTGATTTTCTGTCTTGTCATAAGCCTTTTTGTTCCAAACATATTGCACATTGATTACATTTTGTATAGGATATCTTACTTATCCAACCTTGCAAAAAGTATTATCTCAGCTTTCTGTCCTAAAAATATTTGTCAGCTAATTGAAATGTTAGAAGATATGCTCTATTTTAGTCGAGGTGGGCACATGCTATAAAATAAAACCCAACTTCTACTCATAAGGTATGTGCTGGTAGGCATTTAATGGGTGAACATTCATATCACTGTTTGTGCTTCCCTCATACATCTGTAAAAAATATTTTGATCATAATTGTTATTATTTTTAATTAAATTTACTGTGATTACATAAATGGCCATAGGAGTCACTCAATAAGTTTAGGGCTGCCGATAGCAAATTTTTTTGTCTTCACATTATTATTATTATTATTATTATTATTATTATTATTGTGGAATAAATCAATAAACAACTTTCCGTTATGTTAAAATTTAACTTTGAAAATCATCTTTTTTTTTATCAAAAATGGGTTGATCATCAGCATTAAATGCAAATTATTTGTATCAGATTCTTTATCATCATCATTCACATAGGCAGTAGTCTTTAATCTGAAAAAAAATGGCTATGGTATTTAAGGTATGCTAGGCTTTTGAAGCACATTAAATGATGTAATTAGATCCTATGATTGCAACTTTTTCAAGGTATGGTACTCTGTTGGAGCTGGGAGAGAAACGCAAGGATATGCTGGAGAAGAGCTGCAAGAAGTTCATGTTGTTTCGCGAGGCCAATGAACTCCAACAGTGGATCAATGAGAAGGAAAGCGCCCTCACTAACGAAGAGGTCGGCTCAGACCTGGAGCAGGTCGAGGTCCTGCAGAAGAAGTTCGACGATTTCCAGAAGGTACATGTCTGTTCATGTATTAAAACTTTTTTTCTACAGAGGGCCGAAGTCCTTATGCCATGTCTAGGTTAGTCTTATTTTCCCCAAGTTTTTGTTACTTCATGCAGTTGCTTATTTAGCATTTCTTTAATGTGTCTTTCTGAAAAATGAAGTTAAAATTTTTGAAGTGACAACTTTGTTACTTACTATTCATAGTTTTAACTTTCATGATTTTACCAAAATTTAACAACCCTCAGCACACAAAACAGCACAGCTCCCATTATAATTTCTTATGGGTACTTATGTCAATGTAATCTTGTTTTTGCCAATGTCTAAACAAATTCACTGGCACTCTTTAATTACATAGTTTTGTGTAATCACAGTGCCTATGGGATGTTGAAGTAGATTTTCTTACCACTGGAACAAAAGATAGATATTCTGGAAAACATATAAACTAGCTGTCCTATATCTCCCTGTTATTTTAATGTGTACAGTAACTATTCTTATGTCATCATTAAGATAAAATCGTTTGGGTCTATACTTGATTAGTAAGAAACTTGTGTAACTGTATCTGCTTTATTCAGCTTAACTATACAGTCTTGCTCTTACAGTCTTTGCTTAATGCCCGTGTAACGTCTTACGGAAAGTGTATAATGTTGTTCTGTTGTTTGGTCCAGGACCTGAAAGCAAACGAGTCTCGTCTGAGGGACATCAACAAAGTGGCATCTGAGCTGGAGTCTGAAGGTCTCATGGCTGAGGAGGCCCCCATGGTTCAGGCACAGGTACATTCTGTTTCCCTGGCTTAACCTTATGAGCTATCTCCATGCTTCAGCTGTTATGTAATGGAGATCATGTTTTTTTCATTTGCAGCAACAAGAGCTACTTGGTGCTGCTCCTGGCAAGGTATTAATCATTTCTGTAATTTAAATACATTTTGCTTGATATTGAAGAAACAAAACTATTACTCTTCATATTTACCATTACTATTTCATGCACAATTTTTTAACAGGATGAAGGTGATTCTAAGACTGCGTCTCCATGGAAGGTAAATTTCTTCTTATATTGTTTATCTATTTCGAGAAACTACATACAAACACGGGCTTGTTTTGTGTACTTTTAGACAATATGCATCAACTGCAAAGATTTGACATCCTGTCATATCTTGATTTGACACTGTACTTGTTCATGACTGTTCAACATTGCGTTGATGTATGATACTAGTGTGTCATTTCTTGAATTTACTGCAATCATGTCCAAAGAGACCTTTTATGGTCATGGGATTAATGTAACAATCCCTTTATTCAATATGATTAGACATTAATGAGACAGGTGGGAGCCTAGGAACCCTCTAGCCCCTTTCTAATATCACTTGATTTTAAAATTGCGTCTCAGATGTCTCAATCATTTACAAATGTCTTGTTAATTTCATCATAATTCAGTGTCTTGGGCTAGTTGGCTAGTTCTGCTCTAGCCATGGTTGCAGTGATTACTATGTCCTAATTGGTGTACAGTCTTGGTTGGTCTCGGGAGAAGACCAAGATGAACCCTGGGAGTTTCCATAACCCTCTTGACTGGTGTGGTGTTTTTCTGTTTTTGTCCTCCTCCCTTTCCCCACCTTTTTCTGCCATGTTTTGTTCACCTTCAACTTTAGAATATACGATTGGCTGTTCAAACGACGGCTAACTTTAATACAATCAAGGTAAGATTAAAAAGTCCAGCCTCATGTTGAATGGTTCCTCCCCAAGCCCTCCTGTCCTGCGTTGTGATCTGAAACTAATCCTGTCGTGGTAGCCATAACGGGACATGATCCGTCTCTCCCTGTTCCCTGAAACCTGACTAACTAATATTAGGAGTGTTTAGTATTGTTTGGTTCCATCCTGTTTTCTATGGCATTTGTGTGTCTGTTTTGTTAACTGTAGTATGAAGGATCATTGGCATGCTGCATATAGTTCATCACGTCCTCAGCATCCTTTCGTATATCCTGACTTTTGCTGTTGTTTTGGTTTTTTTTTGTTTGTTTGTTTTTGTCCTCATACTATTTCATGCTGATCATGCACCTGCCTCTGTTTGCCAGTCTCTATCTTTGCCCATCAAACACACTGTGCAAATATTCACTGATCTAGCACGTATTGTATGACATGACTGTATTTGACGTAAATATGTTTGACAAGTTGACATTCCTCATCTCTTTTGAAATCATGATTATTTTGAAGCTAAATAATACGTTTCTCTTAAATTGAGACTGTTTCATCCACTCACTGTACCACAAATTAGTTCAGATTAACAAAAAAATAGAATAAAGGGCTTAAAAAACTCTGAAGAATGTGGAGCGATATTCATGTTGACTGTTTTATGTACAGGAGCTGAACAATCGCTGGCGGTCCCTGCAGCAGCTTGCTGAAGAAAGAAGCAACATGCTGGGCAGTGCTCATGAGGTGCAGCGATTCCACAGGTATGAACCCAAGATTGTAGGCAAACATGTTCACACACTCAAGACATGATGTCTTTGACGTCATATTCAGGTTTTTAAGAAGCTTTCAGTTGGTATGGCTCAGATCAATCTCAATGACTTTAGTGAGGTGAAAACACAGTTCAAACTTAAAATTACATCCTTGTGTGAAGCACATTTAGAATGAGAATGAGAAAACTGCAACTGGCATGACATTGAAGAACAACCAATTCAAAACAAGACCTTTTAATATGACTTTGTTGTACAGAGCACATGCAAACATGCAACATCTTTGCAACATGCACTAAAATGAAGCACCAGTTGAGTGGGAACAGTCACATGCTTTGAGCTGGGAATTTTCAAGCCCATCATTGTTCAAAAAGAATGTGAGGCTAAGTAAATCTGCCTACTCCAACACTTTTTTGCTTACTCAACACCAAACCTGCTCCACCACATTCAGACTGTTTCCAAATAACAATCCAGCCAGAATTAATGCAGCAGCTATATTTTTTTTTCTGTTCGCTGCTTAATGCAAGCAAAAAGTTATTTACTTAGCCTCTACCAGCTGCTGGTCTTAATTGTTCTTTTTAGCTAACTACAAGGCTCAATTCAGAATAGAGTAGCATCAGAAGTATGGTGACTAGAATGAATGGACCATGAGAGTGATGCAACTGTATAGGTTGTGATAAATTTACCAAATGACTCTAAAAACAACATATCTTTTTAATCAAAAGAGATACTCAGTAAATTCCTACTAGCAACTGCCATTACAGCTTTTGTGTTGACTAAAAATACTGTTGACTGGACAGATATTTCTCTCATTATTTAGTGTAAGAATTGTATTGTATACTGTTGTATACATTTTTTTACGGGTATCAAAGAAAAAATATGTTCTTTCTTGCACATAAAAAACCTCTAGATATTAAAATATCCACACAAATGTCCTTCACAGCATTTGATGAGAGTTTTGTTTGTGCCTCCTCAGGGATGCTGATGAAACTAAAGAGTGGATAGAGGAGAAGAACCAGGCTCTCAACACTGACAACTATGGTCATGACTTGGCCAGTGTCCAGGCTCTGCAACGCAAACATGAAGGTTTTGAGAGAGACCTGGCAGCCCTTGGTGACAAGGTCAGACTGTCTTTTTGCCATTTATATGTGATTGTAGCTGATCTACAACCAAATCTCTGGTGAAAATATAGTAATTTTTTTTAGGGCCTTTTATTCACTTTTATACCCCTTTGCCCAGGTGAACTCTCTTGGGGAGACAGCGGAGCGTCTGATCCAGTCCCACCCTGAGGCAGTGGATGACATCCAGGAAAAATGCACTGAGTTGAACACTGCCTGGAGCAGCCTGGTGGGGCGTGCTGACCAGCGCAAAGACAAGCTTGGCAACTCCCACGACCTGCAGCGCTTCCTCTCTGACTTCAGGTGAGAAGAGAACAGCTATTTAATGCTACTGGGTCTGATTTGTTGGTTGCTAAACAAGATTGAGAGATTGAAAATAGGTTCTGTAGATGTCTTAAGTTTAAGAGACACAGCTCAAATATAGGTGGTTTTTAAAAATTTTTGCTACAACTCTCCACGCACAGAGATCTGATGTCCTGGATCAATGGTATCCGAGGGCTGGTGTCCTCAGAGGAGCTTGCCAAAGATGTGACCGGAGCTGAGGCTCTTCTGGAGAGACACCAGGTATTAAACGCATATTTTATGTTCCTGTGCAAAAATTTCAGATTTGTATGCATGTATATGTATTTTTTCCCATTAAACATTTCCCATCCATCTTCTCTTTTCTTTTCTTTCTTTCCAGGAACACCGCACAGAGATCGATGCTCGTGCTGGTACCTTCCAGGCCTTTGAACAGTTTGGTCAGCAGCTGCTGGCGCGAGGCCATTATGCAAGTCCTGAGATTCAGCAGAAGCTGGAAGCTCTAGACCGAGAGCGTGCTGACCTGGAGAAGGCCTGGGTGCAGCGTCGCATGATGTTGGACCAGTGCCTTGAGCTTCAGGTATTGAATTGTTTAGCAATGATGTGACCAGTTAGAAATTATTATATTGTTACTAACAGATGTCTCCAACTCTCTACGTACTGACTGATCATCTTTGTACCCTTGCAGCTCTTTAACAGGGACTGTGAGCAGGCTGAGAACTGGATGGCAGCACGGGAAGCTTTCCTCGCCAGTGACGACAAGGGTGACTCCCTGGACAGTGTGGAGGCCCTCATCAAGAAACATGAAGACTTTGACAAGGCCATTAATGTGCAGGTCTGTTGGATCTTTCACTGCTTAGTTAAAGCTTTTAAAAATTGATCGTAGTTGTGTTCTAGAAATGATAAGGGTTTGATGATGTTGGCTTGTTGTGCAGGAGGAGAAGATTGCAGCTCTGCAGTCCTTTGCTGATCAGCTGATTGGAGCTGACCATTATGCCAAACCTGAGATCTTCAACCGCCGAAATGAAGTCCTTGACAGGTAGAAAACATTTGGATTTTTATTAATTACTTATTGATGTACTTACAGAACACACCAGTCTTAAGTTTGTGTTGACAAAGAAAGCAAAGCAAGTTATTTGCACAGCGCAGTTACATATGTCAAAGCATAGATGTGAATACCTTATTTTGTCATGTGACAAGGATGACCTGAAAATGCTAAATAATTCAATTCTGTGTGAAAAGTTTGTCTGTCCTTGTTTACTGCTACCTTAAGGCAAAATGACAATTGGAAAAGATGGTAGGGAAATAGAACTCTAGTCTCTAAAATAGATTGGAGTGGATCCTTCTAAGGCTGCTGAAGTGAACATACAAACACACACAAACAAATACCCCCTCCAACACATGTGCCAATGACACGATTGCCTGCACACAACTAATGTATGGATATATTTTCGGAGCGAATAAACAAAAAAATGGGAGGAAAAATGGGTTGATCATTTGTTGGCAACTGTCAAACTAGTTTGGGTTAAAATAAAGAAAAAAAAGTTTTGCTTTCTGTGTAAACACACATTAAGGGAAACAAGGGAAAGGGGAACAAACAAATAAAAAATAGACTGTTGAAGTGAAGTGTAAAAAAAACTGAGCTCCTTTTTTCTTCATTAGAAATGCACAAACAAAAATTTTTCATTTGATGTGTTTGAGCCCTTTTTTAAATTTTCACCCTGGGTGTTATAAAGGTGGCGTCGGCTGAAGGCCCAGATGATTGAAAAACGTTCCAAACTGGGTGAATCCCAGACTTTGCAGCAGTTTAGCAGAGATGTTGATGAAATTGAGGCTTGGATCAGTGAGAAGCTGCAGACTGCAACTGATGAGTCTTACAAGGACCCGACCAACATCCAGGTACGTATTTGGCTTCTGTGAGAACAGACCCAACTCTTAGATGTTCACATCAACACAGCTAGGCTAAACGCAGTGCAAGTGTCAATTCTGCTCACAATTTAGTGCATAGAAAAGGGAGCATTTATTTTTATTTTGTTTTTTGTTTTTGTTTTTATGTTTGTTCATTTTTTAAGAAAGTACTTATTAATACTGTATGCATTACCATGTTCACAGATGATAACTGATTCTGATTCTAGGGCTGATTGAGCTGAAAATTAAGTCAGTTGTGTGTTGCCAGCTGAATTAAAATGGCTAATCTGTTTTGTCTTGTTCTATTGACGGTACTCTCCTTTAACTGTGTTAAATCCCTCCCTGTGTCCTGTCTGAAGTGAGACTGAATTTTTCTCCCACTGTCTTATTTTTTTATAGCTGTCCAAGCTGCTGGTAAGTTTAAGTAGTGTGTCAGCTAACTAACAACCGAGCAGGTTATCCTCCATGTGTCCAAGTCTTTGCTGTGTGTGTGTAGACACGACATAGAATAAACTCTCCATCCATCCTGAGTTTGTCCCTCATCAGCACTGTTAAGTGCCAGCTTCTTTCACATGGGTTTTAATTTTTGTTAATTTAAAAATCTGGCTTAATTCTGTGTTCATTTTGTATTTTTTCTAGGTTTGTTGTGTCATCCAAGGCTTTTAGTTGTTGGGTGTTGCTTCCATTTTTATTTTCAATTTTTTTTAGAGGGGGAAGTCTTCAAACTTGCTTCAGATGTTTGATTCTACAGTCAACATAATTTAGTTGGATCATTAAATAGAATTGAGTTGAAACTTGAAAATTCCTGACTAATAGCAGAAACCTAGCATGACACATTCTGGCTAGCAAATTTCTAAATTGTGAGAAGCATAATTATTCTTTGACTGGCTCTGTGTATAATGTTTGAATACAGTATTTAGTAAGGGTGTCTTGTATTTTAGCTGAAAATTAATGGAAATTTAAAAGACACAAACATGAAGCGACTTTGAAGTGACTCTTCTGTAAGTTTTTCAGTAATTTAGCTCTGTTGCAGATATTGTGCTCTACATTGCTATTTTATGTTCTTCACATGTTTGTCCTGTGTGTCTGTCATTGTTTGACATGTCTGTCTTGGTCAGCATCCGTTGTTGAAGCAATTTTTTGAAATACCATCCTCTAGTTTTTCAGTTTCAAACAGGATTTTATAAACTTAGTCTACTCTGGTGTAAAATAAAAGCTTCATTTCTAGATACAACTTAATTATTTAAACTAGCTTGAACGGACTGCGTAGAATGTAAGTATGAAAGCAGGGCTAAATGTTAAGTGTCAATGACTGTATATATATTAATTTAAGGAGAATTCCAAACATTTACACCTTTAAACAGGAAATTGTCCACCTTGTGATTTTAATGCTGTGTCTTTGCTTTGCCCTGCCTCTGTGTGTGCGCTGTCAGAGTAAGCATCAGAAACATCAAGCATTTGAAGCTGAGCTGCATGCCAACGCAGACCGAATCCGTGGAGTCATTGATACCGGCAACGCCCTGATCCAGAGAGGAGCCTGTGCTGGCAGCGAGGATGCTGTCAAGGTATCTTTTCATGTCTGCATACTAATATCGGACACTTAACACACAGTCACATGGAATGTGCCTCAACAGCTTTACAAGGTTTATGGGTATTTCTAATTAAAAGGGCAGGAGAGGATTTGAGGATAACAATCCCATCTTGTAAGATCTTGGGTATACGTATGTGTGCGCGTGTGTGCGTGTGTGTGTGTGTATATATATATATATGCATTCTGTACATTCTAGTCAGTAAATTGGCTTTGTCTCCAACTGTTTATAAGAGACCAAAAGAGTGGTGTTGCTTTTAACTGCCTCTTCTAAAATGAACAAGGCAAGAATTTAAATTGCAATATTGAACAATTGTTCGGCCATTCTGCAAGTTATGGATTCTTTTGAAAATTAACTGACGTGTGTTTGCTTTCCTGTAAGTAATGTGAGAAGTTTGAATGCAGTGGTGTAGTTAAGATGTGTAAAATAATGTCTGAACACATTCCACAGGCACGCCTCAACGCTTTGGATGAACAGTGGCAGTTCCTCGTTAACAAATCTGCAGAGAAAAGCCAGAAACTCAAAGAAGCCAACAAGCAGCAGAACTTCAACACCGGCATCAAGGACTTTGACTTCTGGCTTTCTGAGGTGAGAAACTGCATTTCATATATGCGTATGAACTCTGGCACACTACTAAACAGAAAATAATCTCAAAATCTGATTTTGATGTTTCTTAGGTGGAAGCTCTTCTCGCCTCTGAGGATTATGGCAAAGATCTGGCTTCGGTCAACAACCTGCTGAAGAAACACCAGCTGCTGGAGGCTGATATTTCTGCCCACGAGGTAAGCTGCTCATAATTACAACTGGCTTTGCATGTGGGTCAGCTGTACATCAGGAAACACTTCAGACCCTATTTCAGAAGATGTGTGCATTTTGAACTCAACATGAATTAAAAAATATTCTCCTTGCTAGTTCGTAGTCACAAATTTAGAAAAACAATGTGAAAAAGTAAAGTAGTAGAAAATAGAAGTAGAACCTCTAAACACCCCTCTGCTCTCTGTAGGATCGTCTGAAGGATCTGAATGGCCAGGCTGACAGCCTGATGGCCAGCAACGCCTTTGACACCTCACAGGTTAAGGACAAGCGCGACGCTGTCAACGGGCGCTTCACCAAGATCAAGAGCATGGCTGCTGGTCGTCGTGCCAAACTCAACGAGTCACACCGCCTGCATCAGTTCTTCAGAGACCTGGATGATGAAGAGTCTTGGATCAAGTAAGCCAGATCCCCCTCAGATCATGTTGCTGTATGCAAGGAAATCAGCAGTGAATGAATGAAATGATCTTTTCCTTTTTAATAATTTTTTAATGACAAAACAACTCAAAATAAAACACATTTCTATCCTGACATCACACAGAGAAAAGAAGTTGCTCGTAAGTTCGGAGGACTATGGACGTGATTTGACAGGAGTACAGAATTTGAGGAAGAAACACAAGAGGCTGGAAGCTGAGCTAGGAGCCCATGAGCCGGCCATTCAGGTAAGAGGGTCATCTATATATCTGATTTCTTTTTGTACAAAGTGTACACTTTTTCTTTTTAACTTGAATAGGCCTCAGAGTTTGTGTAAAATAGACTCTGTGCCTTGTTGTCTGCTGTGACCCACAAAAGGCTGATAACCTCTAGGAAAAAAGTTCCCAACACAATCTGACCATCAAATTTAACTCATTCCAAATGCAACCATTGCTGAATCACTCAAGTCAATAGTGTGAATAAGATCCCTCGTCACAGGATGGGCTGTGACGAGGGATCTTTGTATGAAGCTAGCTGGCGTATTTCAAAAGAATAGTAATGTCCAGCCAATTTCACTTTATTTATCCTCACAAATTTACATACAGACACTTCTAAAACTCTAATGATTGAAGCATAAACTCCATCCAGTTTGCCTTAAATCCTTTGTGTGACAGGTGTGTGAGCCTTTTTGTTGAACAATGGTGGAGTGTAATAACTTCCTGGAGTCCAGTCTCCAAAGTGATGTTGCCAGGCAACCAGCAGAGATGTGGCATCGAGCTGGATAGATTAACTGATTTGCCAAGATATTTTTAGCTTGGGAAAACTGAATGTTCCCTCTTGAACAACACAATCAGAGCTCCAAATTAACTATTCAAATAGCATGTACGCTGTATTTCAAGCCCTTTATCAGTATTTATCATAAATGCCTTGATAGCATAACAAGTTGTAGTATTTTAATTATGAAGATCTAATCTGGCTGTGCCTGAATCTGACAGGTGTTTCATAGTGTCATTTGGTTTACATGTGCTTTCTTTGGGTGTATGGGGTCATATTCTGGAAAGAAGTGTATCTTTGGTATGCAATGATATTATGCCGTTTGTGCTCCCAGTCGGTGCTGGACACTGGAAAGAAGCTGTCTGATGACAACACCATTGGTCAGGAGGAGATCCAGCAGAGGCTTGCTCAGTTTGTTGACCACTGGAAGGAACTCAAAGACCTGTCTGGAGCAAGGTTTGCCTGCTGCGACACACACTTCACCTGCTATGCAGGCACAGCCTAAGAAACAGACCCACAGATGGAATTTGGTGTGTAAATATGGACAATTTGTGTGTTTGCTTCCAGGGGACAGAGGCTGGAGGAGTCACTGGAGTACCAACAGTTTGTGGCTAATGTGGAGGAGGAAGAAGCATGGATTAATGAGAAGTTAAATCTAGTGGGCAGTGAGGACTATGGAGACACACTGGCTGCTGTGCAGGTGCCTTTTGTCATAAACAACACTCCATGTTTAATAATATTAAACTGTTTTTAACTTTAAGAAATGATTTTTACTAAAAGTCACAAAAACTTCTGTTTTCAACAGGGTTTGCTGAAAAAGCATGAAGCATTTGAGACTGACTTCACTGTGCACAGGGACAGAGTTAATGATGTGTGTGCTAACGGAGAGGAGCTCATCAAGAAGGTAACGATTATATAACATTAAAGAGAAAATGCATTTTTTGAAAAGCAAAAAAATAATCATCTCTGTTGATTGGTGCAGTAAAACTATGGAAGCAACAGTTTGATGATGTGTGTGTTTCCAATAGAATAACCATCATGTAGATAACATCAGTGCCAAGATGTCAGCTCTGCGTGGCAAAGTGTCCGAGCTGGAGAGGGCAGCAGCTCAGAGGAAGGCCAAGCTGGATGAGAACTCCGCCTTCCTGCAGTTCAACTGGAAGGCTGATGTGGTGGAGTCCTGGATCGGTACAAACACAAAACTTTGCCTTTCTTTTTTTAAGCAGTCTCACTCCAAAAGACTTCTATTGACTATAAACCCTGGAGGTTCTAGACTCGCTTTCCATAACATGGATAGCTTTAGTCCTTCACAGGCTAATACTCTTCCACTGAAATATATCCACTCTAAAGAATATCTCATCAAACTGAAACCATAAAGTATATTGTAGATTGATAATATTTAGGTCTCAGTCAGGATCCAGTCCTGTGTCAAAAACTACTACAATGACATCTCAGCTAGATAGCCAGAGAAAGAAAAAGCTGTTTACTGCAGCTAATTACAGTCATCATCCTAAGTCTGTGCAGTTGTGGGGATTGTTTTGTTTGTTTACTGTTGTTTTTTATGTTTTTTTCCTGAGAGAAATGATGCACCAACATTTGCTGAAATACAGATGTTGTCTGATGTAACATTGCTCAGGCAATGGATAGCCAACAGTAATAAGTATCATCCAAGACTAAACAAAATTGTGTAGAGAGTTACTGAAAATTTCCCAGTTCGTGGTTTTAACAGGAGCCACTTTCAGGAGCCATTTCTCTATTTAATGACAAACAACAGCTGATACCACAACATTTGTACAAAATTAACTGTGCTCACTAGCCACATCTGGTAACCCATACTGCCAGACTTGCTGCAAAAATGAGTACATAGTGGATTGATTAACTTGTGTTTATCAAAAGCTAGTTCCAGCATCTATCAAAGCTTCTCAAACCACAGCTAGTTGAGAAAAAAAGAGATATGTGTGAATTGTGCAGTTTGTCGATGTTTGTGGGCATATTATTTTATTTTTGAGAGAGCAAAGCTATCCGTTTCCCCCTGCCTCCAGTCTTTATGCTAAGTTTAGCTTAGTTGGTTATAACCCCAGCTCTGCACTTAACACGTAGACACAGACTGAGCTCTCAGCTCGCCCTTTAGAAGTAAGCAAATAAGGGGATATCTCCAAATATAAAGCCCTAACTAATTGTTTGGGAATCTACACCTGTAACTGTACAAAGTGTATATGTATTCAGTGCAGTGTAATTCCCATCCTATCTGAATCTGTGGATGTGCTTTATGTTTAGGTGAGAAAGAGAACAGCCTGAAGACTGATGACTATGGCAGAGACCTGTCCTCTGTGCAGACTCTGCTCACCAAGCAGGTACTGCATCCTGTGAAACACTGAACTACCTTTCCTCTGCACTTCACTCCTCTGGCCTTTAATAACTTTTTCCTTTCTTTTTTAATTTCATTTGCAGGAGACATTTGATGCCGGTCTCCAGGCCTTCCAGCAGGAGGGCATCACCAACATTACAGCTCTCAAGGACCAGCTGCTGGCAGCCAAGCACGTCCAGTCAAAAGCTATTGAAGCTCGGCACGCTGCATTGATGAAGCGCTGGAACCAGCTGCTGTCCAACTCTGCTGCTCGCAAGAAGAAACTTCTTGAGGCTCAAGAGCACTTTAGAAAGGTAAAGAGAGGAAGAGTGCATCCTGTGCTGAAGAGGTAGTATTTGAACTTTTTGTACCCTTTCAAAAGTGACTTAAATTATAGGTTTGGGTTGGTAGTCATTTAATTATTCACTAATTATTTTGTCCACAATCAAAGCTTAAAATGGTTGAAAAGACCATTTTAACAAATGTAAGATGTCAGGTAACTTGACCCTTCTTTTAAGGACCATATCTTGTCTGCATCCACCCCAGGTTGAGGACTTGTTCTTGACATTCGCCAAGAAGGCTTCAGCTTTCAACAGTTGGTTTGAGAATGCAGAGGAAGATCTGACAGACCCAGTTAGGTGCAACTCTCTGGAGGAGATCCGGGCGCTGCGTGAGGCTCACGAGGCCTTCCGATCTTCACTGAGCTCAGCTCAGGCCGACTTCAACCAGCTTGCTGAGCTGGACCAGCAGATCAAGAGCTACCAGGTGGTGTCCAACCCTTACACCTGGTTCACCATGGAGGCCCTAGAGGAGACGTGGAGGAATCTGCAGAAGATCATCAAGGTCTCGACATCAAAGATTAAACACACAAATATTCTTTCTCACAGGTTCAATCTGCCCTAACCCTTCATTTACTTTCTCCTTAAAGCCAAACTAATAATTTCTTCTCCAGCTTTGTTGTTCAATATGGAGCCTTCATGGGTTAAATATGCATAAACAGTGATGGCCCCCCAGTTTTCATTGCCAGATTATCATTATCTGTTATTAATTTCCAGAGGTTGGGAATAATTTTCAGTGCAGTTCTGTTGCTGTCTGTTTCTTCCTGTCTGTTACTGAATGTAGGAGCGAGAGCTGGAGCTGCAGAAGGAGCAGAGGAGGCAGGAGGAAAATGACAAGTTGCGTCAGGAGTTTGCCCAGCATGCAAACGCTTTCCACCAGTGGCTGCAGGAGACCAGGTAGAGCATGACTTCTTTCAGCAGAGTCTGTATGAACCTGTGCTGATGTTTTTACAGCCTGACACATAATCTGCTCTTTTTTCATGAACACATCACATGAACAGCTCAAACACACATGCTCAGCATAAATGTCTTTTTCACATTAAAATGTCTGTTGCATGATGGACTTATGCACACACATAGTGTTTTAACACAGTGCTGTTGACTTAGTAGGCTATGACACAAGTGAGTGAAGGTGCTTTCCGTAGTATTTGTCTTTGTGAATAAGTACAGCACAAAGCACACTTGCAGAAAAAGTGTTTGCTCTCTTCCACAAATGCCACATTTGAATAAATCTACATTTTTAAACCCAAGTCATCAAATGTAATTCATACTGTCCACACTAGTGTTAAGGCTGTTATGTTTTCAGAGTTGTTTGCAGTAAGCACTGTTCTTCATTGTCTCATGTTAACGTGTATTTGTTTTTCTTTTTCTCTTTTCCTTCCCTTTTTCTCTCGATCCCTCCCCTCTGTTTTGCCATCCTTCCTCTTGACTGCTTCCTCGCTGGTGCTTGGGATTACTGTGCTAATCAGGACATATCTTCTGGATGGGTTAATATCTCTTTTTTTTTCACGTCTGTTATGGTTGTCTGATTCAGTGTGTGTGGGTGTTAAACTTGAGTAGGATGTGATGATGAGAGCAAGTCTTTGGTCTCTAAGGCGAGCATTGATTTAGAATGTTAAAGCTTTAGAACCAGTCTAAAAATGTGTTCCTCTTATTTTTCCTTGATGTTGATGATTACCTTTCTAAAATATTCTTGTGGTTTTGCTCCATTTTTCTTGTCTGATGTTTACTCTCCGGTCCTCCCTCCTCCCCCATCCTTTCTTTGAATAGCATAGCCTATCGTCGGGTTATCTGTGTCTATCAGTACCAAGTTGCTGATGATCTCTCTGGAAGGTCAACATTTCTCGAGCCTTGCTCTATTTTTCTTTTGCTTTTTCTGACCCACGCAGTTCCATCAGGGCTGTGTGACCTCATGCACTTCAGTCTAAAAACACCATGTTGGACTCTGGTGTGCTCAGTACCTTCCTGCTGTACTAACATTCACCCAGTCCTTAAACTCAAAGCACCAGGCTGCAGTCAGCACTGCTTTCAACTAGTGGACTGGCTAGTTGTCACCTTGTTTACTGTGTGAACTTCAGGGATGGAAACTGCAAATTATTGCCTTTCTGAACAAATGTAGAACTTATTTAACTTTTAGTGGCATTTGGTCCCATTGTCTATTTTTTCGGCATGTGTACAGTGACTTCTGGGGCCACTGTTAATCTTCTGAAACAGAAAACTGACTTTGATATAATTGAAGTAGTTGCGATCCACTGCAGTTTCCAGTCCTGTGCGTAGTAGCCCTAGCCTTGCATGGTTTGGGTTACCAGTAGATTTTGGCATGAATACAGGTCACCCTTAAAACTTGAAGTTATTCATTCTGTCACAGTAGTAGATTGCCAAATTTTACCCCCAAGAAGCAGTTTATTTTGCACTCTCATACGCTTATTTCAGGATAACTTATAAAGGTTCTCATGTGAATACTTGATATAGTGTGTGCCAGAGTGAATGCAGTAGTTTTGCCAGACTGTGCTGCTTACTTGCTAATATAAGTTTGTGTTGGTGTTAGGTCATGCATGGTGGAAGAGTCTGGTACCCTGGAGTCCCAACTGGAGGCCACCAAGGTAAATATTAGGGGAGGGTGATAAATATAGTAAGACTCTCAATTCTTGTATCTTGTATCCACTTGAATCAACTGGACAATGTCAAAAATAGGTTCACTTGATGTTAGTTAACATGCCGACAGAACAGGAAAACTGAAATTAAACATAATGGCAGTGCAGCACATAAACAATTCGTAGCTTATTCCGATACAAATAGACGACAACATAATTATTAAAAATAAATCCTTTTATCCAACAGAAAAATGGCTGTAATTTTCACCTTTTAAAGTCAGTCAGTAGATAGCCATTATTTTTTGGCTGGTAAGAGAAGCAAATCTACCAGCCTTTGATATATTTTAGTAGCATTTGACTGGTGACTGGTGCTAATTTTGTGCCCTGGTAAGGAGTTGTTTTGAAATCATTAATTCATTAATTAATTCTGTCAACTTATTAAAATAAAAATGTTGCAGAGCATGTATCTTAGCGTCCTGAAATACAATATGAAACATAACTGGCAATCAAAGACAAATTAATGGTTTGGCAAACTGGAGCAAAAAGAAGGTACCCCCTTAACTATTTATATAGTCAAGAACTGGTTTTGTATTTGCTTGTTTGTTTAGATCTTGATGCAGCACAATATTTAGATACAGTACAAGATTCAGATGCAGCACAAGATTCAGACCCGTAGCAAATTGGTCGTTGAAAAGTCATTGCTTAAGATAAGCAGCAGAATTAGTAAAAAGTGGCCCAAGTAAGTCATTCCTAGTGGACAAGTAGTGAAAGAGCTAACTATTGTTAGCTAGATTTGTAGCTGAAGTATAAGGTGGGCACCAGGTTGCAGGTTTTGCTGATGTTTTTTGTATGTTTAGCGTAAGCACCAGGAGATCCGGGCAATGCGCAGCCAGCTGAAGAAGATTGAAGACTTGGGTGCAGCTATGGAGGAAGCTCTGATCCTGGACAACAAGTACACAGAGCACAGCACAGTGGGCCTGGCCCAACAGTGGGACCAACTCGACCAGTTGGGAATGAGGATGCAACATAACCTGGAGCAGCAGATACAGGCCAGGTACACACCAGCATGCCACTGAGCTGATCTGGAGTTCAGACACACTTTTGGTGCACTGTAGCCAAACATAAGAAACCTGTGGGTGTTTCAAGTTTTTGTTGGAAGATCAGTGAACTGTTTGGTATTTTCCTCCCCCTTATCTTTCAGAAATACCACTGGAGTGACAGAGGAGGCTCTGAAGGAGTTCAGCATGATGTTCAAGTAAGTGTCTTTGACCTAATCTCAACATGACAGCAGTTTGTCTGTGTCTGATCTGAAAGTCACATCCTCATCTACACGTTGATTTTCAGGCACTTCGACAAGGAAAAGTCTGGTCGTCTGAACCACCAAGAGTTCAAGTCATGCTTACGCTCGCTGGGCTACGACCTGCCCATGGTGGAAGAAGGCGAACCTGATCCTGAGTTTGAGGCCATACTCGACACTGTGGATCCCAACAGGTGTCACAAGTTCAATTTTTGCTTAAACTTTTTTACTCTATTAAGTTTTACTTTATAGAGAAACAAAGTGTAACAAGTACGGTGCTCTGCACTGTTGTATCAGCAGACTAACTGGGGAAATATGTTGCAGGGATGGCAACGTGTCTTTGCAGGAATACATGGCTTTCATGATCAGCCGTGAGACAGAGAATGTCAAGTCCAGTGAGGAGATCGAGAGCGCCTTCCGAGCTCTGAGCACCGAGAACAAACCATACGTAACTAAAGAAGAGCTCTACCAGGTCAGATGCATTTGCAGCTCTGTTTTTTTTTTTCTGTTTTGTTTTCATGGAGGTCTAACTGTCCCCATTCTCACTTTCAGAACCTGACCAAGGAGCAGGCAGACTACTGCCTCTCACACATGAAGCCCTACCTTGACAGCAAGGGCCGTGAACTGCCATCAGCTTTTGACTTTGTCGAATTCACCCGCTCGCTCTTTGTCAACTGATCCCTTGCCCACCAGTGACCAATCGGGACGCGTTTTCCCACACACACCTACACACAAACACACGGCTGAAACTGCATGACTGTGGCACTAGAAATACTCACTAATGAAAACAATCTGTACTATTTATCTCACTCTACCCTTAACTCTTTGTGCTTCTCATGATAGCATAGTGAATCTGTCTGCATTTGAATGTGATTGTTTTAGCTGTTTTAGCTTGTGCTTTCAATAAATTTAAGAACTTAATAATGACATAAATGTTGTAACAACACCTTAACAACTGCAGTGTGCTTTAATAAACGCTACTGGTTAGAACTGGAAACCTCTCCTCTCTTGTTTTTATTCCATTTTCATAGTAGAATTAAAGCCTTGTTTAAAGTCTTTGAGAAACAAGCATTAAAAAAACAGTTAACATAAATCAGAAAATCAGATTTATGTTGGAGTCTTTAACTGTCCCAGGCTAAGATGTTTCATCCTGCCACCTGATTGGCTATCTGCTCCAGCTGGCTGCTTTCTCTGGGACTTTGCTCTGTCAAATCAGCGCTCAGCTGCCAAACACGGACTGTCCCATCCGTCTTCCCCACTGCCAGGAGGTGAGAGTTCTGACAGTTGAAGGCCAAACAAGTTGCAGCTTGGCCTGCTCCTCCCTGCTCGACGATGGCTGCTGGTCTCAGGGACCTGCGGCCCAGGTCAAATATCTGAACCTCGCCTAAGAGAGAGGCACATAGCATGAGTGTTAAAAAGAACACATCAATCTTGCATCTTCTGCAAAAAAAAAGCTACATTTGCAGCACATGCTGTATCAGCATAGCAGGTAGCTATGTTTATTTACAAGAATAACAAGTCATTCTTCATTTTGTAGTAGGTGAGAGTTGTAGCAATGATAAGTGGTTTGGAGGTTTCATGTATGAACTCAGAAATGTACTATAAAAACATTGCCCAGCAGAGAATGAGATGCATCGTTTTAACAACTTCTTTTGTTATACAGTTTTCATTCTGTACCTTGTCCGGTGGCTGCAGCAAAAACCAGCGGCCTGGTTGGAGACCATTGTACCTGAAACACGTAAGAGTCTGAAACCCTGAGAGAGAGCAGCGGGTTGACCTGCAGCAGAGAATGCAGGTGGGCCAGGCCATCAGTTCCCACACTCACAAACAGATTCCTGCAAAGAGCAGAAGACACGAGTAAGGACAGAGAAACTATTGAGTCGCTTGTGATATTGCTGCTGATCACTTCAGTAAAGATCGAGTGTTTGGTCATTGAGCAGAGCTGTGACCTGTGGAAAGGGGAGCAGTGTATGGAGTGAATGGGGCCACTGCGAGGTCTGAAGGAGAAGACTGCGGGGGCTCTTAGTGTCACACTCTGGCCTTCAGAAGACACTGCAGCTGGTGTCTGGGAGGAGAAGGAGCATCTGAGCAGCAGACCACCCTCAGAGCCCACCAAGAAGGTGTCAGAGTCCCAAGGAGATAGAGCCAGGGAGGTGATGCCAACAGTGCTGATGCCTCGAGCCTATGGGTAACACAAAATCATGGGTTTTTCCCTCCATACCCACATTGCAATTGGAAAGCTTAGTTGTTTTGTTTGGACTTGCATTAACTTTATTTCGTCATTTATGCTTCTGGGCGGAATGTCACATCCTCAGGAGCTGAGAAAAAATCTGTATATATGGGATGTTCTTATCAAAGAATTACATTTATTTCATAAATAAAATAAATTTTCACCTAATTAGAAATCACAGCCTTCTTTACTGTAGATGATGTGTGTGTATGAGCAGAATAACCCTCCATCAAGCTGAATGGACAAGCTCTTTCCTGTTTGACATAGCCCTAATAAGACACAGTGATTTACCCAGATGTAACTCATAGGTAAAAATTACAACCAAATTTGTTTCTGAAGCACAATTTCTGACAATGAAGTGATTTTTCAAGCCTAAAAACATATATCACATACCTTTGAATACATCCATAACATTCAATCTGGACTGTGATCCAATATGTTAAAATAATTTTCATTGGATCACAGTCTCATTTCCTGTTTGTTCTTATCAGCAGTTTTATTCTGACACTGCAGATGAACAGCTCAGTTATGTTTCACTGTCATTATTCTGAGGCTCACCTTAAAGCTGCTGCTGTGGGGAACCTGCTGTTGTACTAAAGCGTAGGCAGCATTCAGGACCAGCCTGCCCTGGTCTGAGTCCAAGGTCCACAGCAGCACCCGTCCTCCTGAACTGGCACTCAGCACCCCAAATTCTCCTTTCTTTTGCAGGGGCACCCAAGCAACCTGCACACAAACACGCAAACACACAGGATACACACGTGAGGTTTTGCAGTCAAATTCTTTTTTCATCATCTCTTTTCAGACTCCAAAGTAACAAATCGAAAAGCTCTGTATAATTAGAGTGAGCAGCAAACAACAGTGGACTTGACTGAAGCTCATATTTTGTTCAATTTATTCTTACTATTATGCCAAAGCCTCTCAAAATGAAATGCATCACAGGACACTAAACCTCTCTACTGATATCAAGCAGGACAGATATGGTGCCCAGTATCAGTGGTGGACCATGCCGACTGGATCATAGCAGCATCTCAATAAAAACAAATCACTCAGTTTGTGTCAACTCACCTGATAAACAGGCTCTCTGTGGCTGTCGGCTGACATCCCAGTCTGAACCAGCATAGGGTCCTGAGTCCGACTGGTGTCCCAGACCACAACCTCTCCATTGTATAGACCCCCTGTAGCCACAGCAGCACATTGACAGCTTACATAGAGCTCTACTCAACAACTGTGTGATCACAGAGACAAATATCGTGAGAAAAAAAACATGAAACACAAGCACTTTAATACAGGTTTATTCTGCTACTGCACTGCACATGCAATGTAGTTGCATTATTGGGAAATTCAAGATCCAGTTTCTCATTATCATTGCCCTAATTTATTACGTTAGTTCGGGATTTTGACTGCTGTTTTTTAATCTGTGCCCCAATTGAATGGAATTCCACTACAACATTGATTGAGTGCTCCCAAAAGTGATATAGGACAGACAGCATATTGCACTTACTTTATACATTACAGAAATCTAGGCCAGGAGTTTTTTGCAGAAAGACAAATTTGCTAGATATTTTTAAAGCTAAATATAATATATATATATAAATATAAAATCTAGAATAGAATTCAAAATCCTTCTTCTTACCTACAAAGCGCTTAACAACCAGGCACCATCTTATCTTAAAGAGCTCGTAGTACCCTATTATCCGACTAGACCATTAAGGTCTCAGGACGCAGAC
>JAPZDV010000011.1:1343414-1373003 GCA_029814665.1 Acanthurus lineatus | reverse complement strand
CTCTGAGTCTGGATCTGTCCGAGGTTTCTGCCTGTTAAAAGGAAGTTTTTCCTCGCCACTGTCGCCAAGTGCTTGCTTATGTGGGAATTTCTTTCAATTGTTGGGTTCCTATAAATCTAAAATATAAATGTATTTATAGAGTGTTGTCTAGACCTGCTCCATATGTAAAGTGTCTTGAGTCAACTTTGTTGTGATTTGAGGCTATATTAATAAAATTGAATTGAATTGAATATAGACACTCAAAAAACAAATAATATGATAGCAGCCAATAGGGACAAACCATCAGGCCGACCTGAGTCATGAGTTTCTGACAGCTACACTATCTCACACTTGACGAAAAGAAGTGGCTGAAAAGCTGTCACTGCTGGCAGTTACATCATAAAGGTTTTATTAGCACCAAAACCAACTGATCCTGGATTTTGGATTTTTAAGGCCAGTATATAAGATTTTTAAAAAATCTGACACTGGTAGATCAGCGGATAGTGTTTTTATCCATAATTTCATTCATAAACACAGATCAATGTGACAAGGATCATAATAAATAGTTAATTAGCAGGACATGGAACAGAATAAAAATACATCTTGTCAGTGCTTCCAAGCATCTTTGTCATTTCCATACAACAGTTTCTTGTTTCCTGTGTGCCAACATGTACATGACACCATATTAGCATTAAAATCAATAATGGCACACTACTAATTTAGTTCTAATTAACATGAATGTAGCTAAGACAAAAAATTAAAATTAAGTAAATGACTACATTTAAGTAAAAAATAAACAGCAACTTTAGATCTGAAGCACCACCACCCACATAAAGGGCAGACAATGTTGCTGGGCAACAGAAAAAGATGAGTTTAAGAACCATGGGAATAAGTAGGAGTAAGTAACGAAAATGGCATTTATTGACTAAAAGATTGCTGAAACACAAGCCTAAAATGGAACCTGAGAAAATTAGCAAAACTAAATTAAGCTGAAGCAACAGGGTAAAAAGAAAAAAAAAAACTTCAGCCACACAGCATTCTGCCTATGTCCTTCCTCCTCATACTCAACTGAGTAGCACTTAACATTCTCAGCCTCACCTAACTAGAACCTACGACCTGCCCAAGGAAAGTGTAGTGTGAGCTTGACAGACTGCACCTTCTCTAGGAGGACATAATGACCCAAATGCATCTACTCCAACATCACAGGCAAATAAAAAGATTATTCCTCTGGTGTGACTACAAGGCTAGCAATGTGGCAACCATCACTCGTAATAAAAATGCTCTGCAGTCAAATTAATGTAAGGTTTATCCATTCCTACCATTCTGGTAACATTGCATGAATTAGGCCTCAGCTATCTGATTATATACTATGGGTGATACAAGAAAAACAACACAAGGCACTAAATGAAGTCCAGGGAGTTCATATGTGTTCTCATGTTGCTAAGAATATCTACTAATCTATATCTATATCCACTTATGTAAATAGATGACAGATAAAATCTCATATCCCAGGTCGCCTGTGGAGATATTTTTTTACATTTAGATGAGATATTTGTAATCAAGTTGACCTGAAATCTCAGGTTCGTAAGAAACAGACAAACGGCGCAAACAAGCAGTGTACCTGCAATGAGGGCAGGCAGGCTGGGGTGAAAGCACAGGGCAGTGACTGCAGTGGGAACATCTATGACCAGATCAGCTTGTTTAGGGTTCAGGCCTCGACGGTCCACATTCCAGGTACAAACATATGACCTCTCAGTGCTCCAGTCTCCATCATCAATCCTGCACACAAAAAAACACACTCAACCATCTGAACACCATGATTAATACTGGGAAGCTTCCACCAAAATTTCTTGTTAATGATTTGAATTATTTTAATACTAAGAGACTGAAAAAACACTCAGAGGTGAAAAACACTCAGAGCCTCCTTCTTAGAATTTCACTTTTGTTTACATACATCATATAAATGCATGTGGTGAAACACCAACATACCGACCATAGGCACAGGCAATGACTGAACCTGTGCAGCTCCAGGACACACTTGTTACATGAAGACTTCTCTCTGTTGCACTGGGATGTTGAAGACAATGGATGCATGAAACCTGCAAACAAAAAACTGTGTCATACAGAGAACAGAGGGAGTAGAGGGAAGGTGGACTGATCTCAGTCTGTGTACAGAAAATTGCACCAAAGTACCTAGACATCAAGTGATGAGGAACAATTACAGCCTTTCAGATCCCCGTCTGGCTATCAAAGGTGTCACCTGCCTAACAAAAAAATTTTGTTTTTGTTCAGTGGCTCTGCTCACCAGATTACTGTGATCTTCCCAGTTGACCTGGAACCCATCAAAAGCATGGCTTCTTGCATTTCTGACAAGCTCTCTGATGACCACATCCTCAACCCGCTGGAGGAAGTCCTTCAGGCCAGGTGGCTCCAGCTCATCGTTTTGTTGAAAGAGCTGCTCTTTCACCTGGTGCTGTGGCTCTGTCTGGGTGCCACTGGTGGCAACAAACACAGTTTGGACCTCAGCTTCAGCACTTTGCAGTGCTTTGGTCTGACAGCCTCTCTGAAACATCAGAAAATAATGGCCCTTTTGTTTAAGAATGCACATTAATCATACAGTAATTGCAATTCTAATGAATCAGACTTAAGCAGAGTTAATACTGATGCTTTCTGTTAAGAGTCACCACATTTTATTATTTCACGTAGGAATGTCATGATATACCTGTAACAAAATATCTAGAAATATATAAAATCATCCTGACATTATGAATGAAATAAAGATATTTTTAAATAATACGGTACTTCCTATTATCATTTTGTAAAAGAAGGCGTCAGTAATGCATCTGAACGCTGTCGCTACCAGCCATTGAACAGAAAAAAAATCATTGGGCCTTATTGCTAACCTTTGTTTTATGCAATTACGTTACAGACTCTGTATCCCTGTCACCATCAACTTTGAGTACTTATTTTGCCATAGAACAGACTGAACAAAGACTGAAGTTAAAGAGGATTTTTTTTCTTATTTTTTTATTTAATATCTGTAGACAACGCGATGGTGTATTTTTTATAATTCCTTAGACAACGATAGTTATATTGTCCAAATCCGATATGGTGGCAGCTTTACTCAGAAGATTTTAGTGACTGCCTGAACGGTAGAAAACTGTTTGCCCTAATTTATTGAGGTGGCAGTGGTCTATGGCTGCTACTTGTTTTCTTGGGGGAAGTCTCATTCCTGTTGTTTAACGTGGTGTTGTTATGTGATAACACTCATCTCTACGTGCTTTCACCTGTAACCACTAGTTGATAAATTTCCAAGCAACACGTAAACGTACCATAGCCAACTTTTAAACTGTTTCTGTATCGCATACATTATTTGTAGAAAGTACATTGCCATTTATGATAGCAGAGAGAAGTTTGCTCTGTTGCCAAACATACCGACTCTTGCGCCGACTGCTGAGATTTCCTCCACAGAGACTGGACACTCATTGAGTCCAGGGCCTCGTCAGTAAACATACCAAGATCGATGTAATGTGGTTTGCTCAGGCAAAATAAAATTATAATAATTGACCGTAATTATTCTAATTCGCGTTAACGTCCTTTAGACAGAGCAGTAGCTGCGTAGCAACCTTCACACGGCTAACATTAGGTCGTAGAGTTAGCTGCTGTGCTAGCATGCGGATGTCAAACGCTGAAGCGAGCCATTGTCAACGAAGCTAGCGTTACCTTGGTTACAGAGATAATGTACAGATGCAAGAGAGGAATCATATGTTCACTTCCGCTTTCCCCTGTGATAAACGTCATAGCTAGTAGTGTTTTCATGTGGACCCGCTGATGAATTATGTGTTAAACGAAGTTGACTACACATGCCCATCTGTTTCCACTATGTTTACGTAATACCTAATAGAAAACTTTAATAATGTAATTTTAAAAATCTGGACGCATCTGTGTTCCTGTAAAAGGTCCGCCTGTAGACCTCGTCTTTCCTAAATATGCAAAGCTAAAAATGTAAGAATGTGTTCCTCTGCTTCTGAAGAGTTCTTAATAGTCTAATAGTTAAAGAAACAAAAGTTAAGATAGGCTCAGTAGCCAAAACCAATTCTCTTACACCTTTGCTCGAAACACCCGCTTTCAGTCACTGTCTCACGCTGACCACAGAAATGTAAAAAGTGTGGTCCTTCCTTTGTCTTAAATAATGTGACACAACACTAGGATTGATACTCACATATCGAAATTGTGAGTGTGGCTGTGCGCAATTGACGCACGTGGCACAGCAGGGGTAACTTTATCATCATACGTATTTCAGTCTTCTGTGGCACTGTGATTCAACTGTAGACTACGAACGTAATTGCTTTTCCGCACAGCAAACAGGTAAGCTGTCGCACATAGACCTAGATTCAAAGTTTGTTCAGTGAAATCAGTGGGAGCAAAGCAAGCCACCTTGCCCAGGGTGACCATTACTGTAGCTGTCGATATATTTTGATTTTTGCTAAATGTCGTTTCCAGCAGTAGGATAAATGCAGAGAGTTTTAAGTTTTGCATGTCATATAGCCTAAGCAATTTGCTGACTTGGCATTACTGCAAGCATAGATGAAACTTATCACATTAATAAATGAAAAAAAGGGGGCAGCTACTATAACGGAATAATGACAACGCTATTTGTTTTACTAACATAATAATTTAAGAAGACACTGTTGGCTCGTACAATTTGAGATATCCTTTTCTAAAATTGCATCAATACAATAAAGGTGAATGGGAATTTGTGGTACTGCATTAAAAATGAAAACTAGAAAATGAATCACTTTCTTCTCTGCAATATCAGCCACCGTTGCTGTGGATAATCCACATTAACAGAAAATAATGTCTATGATATTCTTGGAACTATTTTCCACCAAGAAAATAGTCCCAAAGGAAACAGTCAATAGTGTTGTCTACCCCACCCTACTGGACAAGGGCTTCCCCTCAGAAATCCGTGTATAACCAAACTGACTCCTGATTGTGACCATGAGGTGACACTGCAGTCTGCACCTGTTCCCCTTTGGTCTGAATTGGGCTTTGGGCAGTAAAACAATTGAGTTTTTATAACCATTCAAAGGCAGAGCATTTCTCTAGAATACAAGTTTATAAATATTTCTCGTGAATATCTTCCACTGTCTCATTAAACACACTGTGATAACAAAAATAGAGATGGGTTCTTCTGATAGCATGAACGTAGCCTGGTTGCAGCCTTCGATTTTAAGTCTATATGTGGTATGTCTGCCACCTATTGGTAGGAGAACTACACATGGCATGCTTTATTTCCAAGAATGTGATAAGGCAGAGTTGTATGGTACATGATCTGATTCAATTAACTATATCTATCTATTAACACACAGTGTGTGTATCGTTTAGCCCACTACATTAACAATTTGAAAACACGGAGTGGAATGTGTTTGCCATCCAGGCCACTCTGGACTCCCTCATAGATATTGTTTCTTATGCCTCCTCCACTGTGGGCTATGAAAACATCAACAGTGTCACCACCCTAAAACAGATTTAGACCATTCCCAGATCAGAAGTAGATAAAACAGAGAGGTCTACCCAATGCCAAAGGCACTGCAAGCTACGAGCAAGTGACACAAGCCTACATTTCTAACCTGAAGAGGGACTTCAGGAAGGCAAAGAACAAATGGTTGATAGAGCTCTTCTAACCCCTAACTACTCAAACAGCACAACTGTGGTTGGCCTTATTAGCTACAACAATGAATTGGTCTACAGGGAGGAGATCCAACAGCATGGTGTACTAATAGTATTCTGCAACAAGAAGAGTAAAAATATCACTGTGCACTTCATTAACGCCAAAGGCATTGCATACACACAGTCATCTGCATCAGTGGAACTCAGGTTGCGTGTCTCAAACTTCAAGTTTCTGGGTGTCCACATCTATGAGGACCTCTCTTGGAACCTTAACACCTCAACCCTGATCATGAAGACTTAGACCAGAACAACTGCAGATGGTGCTGAAAACTGCCCCACCAGTGGTTCTCCACTCCTTACCATTGACTTTTCAGTGCAAAGATGTCTGAAAATAGTGCGAAACTTTTAAATGGACATTTCTTTTTTGTTATAGAAAAGATCCAGATACACAAAAGCCATGGGCACCAAAAACAATATGTTTTTTTCCTATTTCACAACAGATATAAACCCTAAATAAAGTATTATTTACAAGTTTCTTGGAAATTCTGCCATGAAAAATGCCATCTAAGTTGAGTAAGAATAAACACACTATAGTGAAAAAGGTCAAAAGGAGATCCTAAGTTTTAGATTTGGTAATGCTTTCATATATTTACAGGTCATGCATACCCACAATTTTGTGTAATTATCCACTTTTTTAGGGATGCAAACATACACAACAGGCGATGTCCTCTTGACTTTTTCCGGCTGAATGACACACATCTTGGGTGCATTTCCCCAAAGTGGCAAGTGTCCACCATCTAGCTGGTAGTTAATTGTGTAGTTTTACGCCAAACTTCATCTTGCATCTTTCACTGACAGACACCACAATGGTTCCTTGTTACTTTTGTGTAGACCCTAAAGAAAGGGGCTGCTATTCCTTGAAGTCACATGGATCCTGCTCAGCATACATATTCCAACAACAGATGATCCTATGTTATCAAGTACTTAAATGGACCATGGGAAATATTTAAAGGTAAAGATTCATTTATTTTTCATTTCATAACACGGTGTTGTATAATTAAATGCTAGTTGAAGTTCCTTTGTGCTAGTCACAAGACAAAAAATTATATAAAGAGCCTGAGGAAAGAGGCTGCCCAACAGTCTTATGGAACAGCAGCAGGTACTTCTGTATCTCTTGTTAGACAGCAGCAGGATGAGGAGGCTGTGGCTGGGATTGGTATTACACCTTTCAGTATCCTTTAGGCTCTCTCAGGCACCTCACCTCACTGATACAACTAAAGCCAATTAAATGAGTACCAATGATGTTCAGACAATTTTAATCACCCACTGCAGAGTCCTCCTGTCCTGAGCCATGCACATCCTATTCTAATTTTTGGATGTTTCCAGTTTGAATTATTTCTGTTTTTCTGTAACAGTTTGAGAACATGTCATATAAATTCTGCTTAACTCTCCTTCAAAAATAGCCAAATAATAGTGGAACACTATACAGAACATAAACAAGGAAAAAACAGAAATTAGTGCTTTTGTTAAATGTAAAAGAGATCTACCATGCATCTCTCTCCTTTACATAACTGAGCCAAACTGGTGCTACATATTTAGAACAATGGTCCTAAACAACAGTTAACTAATGCAAGAGAGAGAAAAAACCTTAACTTAGTAACTTTTTATAAACCTGAGTTTGTGCAAACTTTGTCTTAAACCCACTGGTAACAAAGTTATGGTTATTTAAAAAGATAACAGTAATTAATGGTCAGATTAGAGAGCCATCTGCCCCCAATAAATCTAACACTACAAATCTTAATATAAGCACATTATTAGTACCCACTGGACTCAAATAGGAGTGTACAGGCTGCCTGTTCCGAACTGTTGGCAATAACACGAACCAACCAGACCGTTTGGTTGGCCATAGGTCATTTTTAAAGCTGAGCAAAAACGTACGTCAAAGTTTTTACAAATGCACCAGTCTGATTAGTCTATTCTCACTTGTGCTGGAGAACTATTAAAGATCTATATAATATTTCCAAATTGAAATTGCCTTCTGGACTAGCCCAATGGCAGCAAGTATGTCTATGAATGGTGCAGGTCTTGTGAAACGACTGCAGCTGAAATGCCCAAATGTTATCAAACTACTACTCCAAAAATCATGTATACACTTATTTATTGTAACAAAGCAACTGGTACACTTAATTTAATGTGAACAGGTTTCCAGCGGAACAGGAGAAACGCCGCAGACTCCACAGAGGACTCTACAGAAATCTTTTTCTCTCCCATCTCAAAATATTAAGCCAAGCTCAAAATTAGATTTTAGGTTGTTTTATAAAAAAATGTACATTTCAAACCTTGTTGTGGGTGTGCTAACATATGTCCAGAGTGGGTGTCAAATCCCCGCTGCCCCACCATACCTCCCCATTAAACTGTGTACAATTAATGACTGCCTTACCAAGATACATGTATATCCCAAAAACATTACAATAGTTGAGAGGAACAAGCTGGTGCTTTCAAACAGTTCCATTAGTACAATAAGTCACAAAGGAAAGAAAATGCAACTTCTAATAAGCCTTAGAACCCCCACCACTGGATATATTATAATGTACATTTATATATATATGTATATGTATATATATATATATATAAAAGTGGCTAAGGATGCTATGATTAAGTTATCACTGCACCATGGCTTATTTTTATTGAACTCACAACTTCAACAGAAACTGTCATATTTTACATAGAAATTGCTATTGTACGTATTTTAAATTCTACGTAGGATGGCGTGCAGAATGCTACAAATTTTTTTTTATTCTTTTGCATGTCTTTGGGAGATGAAGAGAAACGATGACAGGTGTGACTTCAAGAGAGCAACATCCCCACTCCACTGCCCGCACCCAATGTAGACCTGCTTTGTATGGAGCTGGTCTTTTGACATGGCATTATGGACAGGCTGTGGCTGCAGAGGAAGATGACGGACACGCTGACGACACACAGGAATTTTTTTTACAAAACCCCCCCCAAACAAACAAAATATTTTGCTCCCTTGGGTTGGAGGATGATCACAGAGGGAGGGCTGGGAAAAGGTGTTGGCTCAAATGCTTAATCATCCTCACCATCATCCTGAAAGAAAAAAAACAATGGTTGTACCCAGAGAACCATTTCCTAAGTCATTTTAGTTGAATTTTAAGTTGTTTAAGGACATCTACCAAATCCTATTTTTTCCTTTTTTTCTCATGTACAGTTACTGGTTCAACACTCAAGAAGTGTGTGTTTTTATCTTTAGTATTCTTACCTCTCCATCTTCTCCATCTCCATCCTCATCCTCATCTTCACCTTCCTCTTCTTCTCCCTCATCAATATCCTCCAAACCCTCCTCTTCATCATCATCGTCATCACCATCACCTTCCTCATCCTCCATGTCAGGGACCTTTGAAAGAAATGTAGTTATTTTAAGTCGCAGAATAAGCGTGGGTGATGAGTCACTACATTTACTGAGTCACCATCCCCACAACTTTGCTCTTTAATCCTGCTGTTTGTTCACCTGACCCTAGCTCACATTATTTAGCAACCTTACAGACTTGAGTATCACTGCACTTGGCCAGACCAATGCAAGATTTTTAAGGGTATTGATATTTTTACGAACCCTAAGACCTTCAAACCTGAACATTTTTATAAGATACATATGATATGGGTCTGGGCTGCATTATTTTCCCAAACCATGTTTCAATAACCTTTAAATGATAAACTTTGTGTCAAGTTTTTCCCTCCTTGCTCACTGTGATAACATAAGCTATAAAAGTAGTGCAAAAAAAAGTGGCACGAATGAGTATTTGTTTTGTTCATTATCATATGCCCTTGTTAATTAAATTTCTTGTGATGCTGACTATTACACAAACAAAAGTGCTGATTATGACCAAGTCATGTTTTTCAGCTTTCACTGTGACAACAAGATCTACTTAATGTGCATATACAGTATGTGAGGTTTTTTCTTTTCTTTTATCACGTTCAAAACCTTTGTTATTAGTGTTTCTTTTGACAGTTAGTAGTACTTATTTATTCTTCTATATAATTGAATTGTGGTGTTATTTTGTTACTATTTTATTGCTATTTTAATTTTCACTGAGTAGACTGCACATTGTTCTAACACTTTCTCCAGCTGCTCCTAGCTCTTTCAATGGGGGAGTTTTTGAAGCTGCATCTGTGCATGAAGGGCACGTATTACCTTGTGGATACTCTGACATGTGCTTGTATCAAGTTCACATGCATGGCATTTAAGTGAGCAGGTTTTGAGACTAATTAACCAAACTAATATCCATCACTGTTCCTTTTAAACAAAGTTGTGTGCTGTAGAGAAAGAAAGCTAAAGCTCCTAAACAAACTAATCAATCAAAAAACTCAGTTAAGAGTGGTCAATGTTGCTTTTATTTATTGCGTTAGGCAGCCATAAATTCATTCAGTTCATTTGGATATCTGACTAGTAGGGCTGTCCCTTAATAGTTGACTCAACCTTTTTCACCCAGTGTCTGCAATACTCCTTATAACAGTCTTTCTCAGACCTGAAAATTAAACAATTCCATTGCCCTGCCCAAAATGTATTTTAATAATATATATAATATATGATATATTTTTTAAAATAATTAAATTAATACCATGAACGAATAGACAATAGTCTGCATGTTAATTCCCTATGTTATCAAGTACTTATGGACCTGAATGACAATTACTGGTCAACTACTAAAATTCTTAGCTGAGGTCAGCTCTACTGATTAGCCTGTAAAGTCATTGATGTG
Source organism: Acanthurus lineatus (assembly GCA_029814665.1). Lineage (NCBI taxonomy): Eukaryota > Metazoa > Chordata > Actinopteri > Acanthuriformes > Acanthuridae > Acanthurus > Acanthurus lineatus. The sequence continues at coordinate 1,362,573 of JAPZDV010000011.1, read as the reverse complement.
GAATTAATAATCACATTTTATGAAGTCTTCAATACTTGAAGGAACACACTCTGACCAACAAGACACCTTGTGTGTTTTAACACAAGGCTACTTTTTCCTTGACACCCACTGAGATAAACTTTACTGAAGGGTGTAAGCCTACCAAGTAGTATTGCAGTGGATTAGGCCAGATGTCATCTTTGATCACTTCTCCCAGCTCATCAGCTCCTGCATCCGAATGGTCGGTAAACCAAGTAAAAAAGCTCTCTGGCTCCTCATGCTGCCTTTTCTTCCCAGCTTTATTTGGCGTCTGGCCTGTACGCTTCGTCAGATCCTAAGGAGGAATATGTGTTCAACACTGAAGGTTACTAAGTACTGATAAGAGGATCATAAATGTAACTACTGTTACATGTGCATAAACCTGATCATTTGGAAAGCCAAGCTTTGGGAGGACTAAAGAAAGGCTAAAGCAAATATTTGTGCAAAGCAAAAGGTAGCACTTAAGTGAAATAAAATATTGTTGACTTTTTATTCAATGTTTTCTTAATTCTAAGGGTATATTAAAATAAAAGAATCCAACAGTTTTTAACAAATTCACACATAAGACAAAGAAAATGCAAACCAACCTTTCCAGCTTTCCATTTGATTTCAGTAGATTTGGAAACAGGATCTCCACTTTCATTTACATTAAACTCTTTGGAGAGGGCTTTGTTCTCAAAGTACGGATTCTCATCAAAATACTACAGAAAAGAAATTACAGTTGTATCAGTTTATGATATGAAATTTGAGTGTACTAACCAAAAGTGAATCTGAAAACTTACAAAATCTATTCTATATCCAGACTTGATATCCTCGAATTCAGTGACCTCCACTCTTGACAAGTAATGAAGTGCTTCCTCATCCTCCTCCCCCAGAAGAGCTGAAACTACACAACATTTAGACCAAGCATGAATACTGTTGGCTCTGAGTCACTGCAGATGTACATACAGGCAAATTAAAAAAATAATAATAAATTTAAATGTTACCTTGTGGATGGTTGACGAATGTTGTGACCCAGAAGTTGGGGATTTTGGCTATGAGTTCTGATCGCTTCTGGAAGAATGGCTGGCGTAATTTGTTGTACTTCTGCTCTACTTTTAATATTTCTTCACTTGCCTGTTCATTCAGTCTAGCAGAAATAAGAGAAACGTGTCAACAAAGAAAAACTTTGTCCATGTACCCTTTTTTAATTGCTTAAAAAAAGGTTAATACTCACCTGTCAATTTCATTCTGTACTTCGTCAATGTGTTCAATTGCTTCCTGTTGCTCTTTTTCTGAAAAGGAACAGAAAACATTCTCAATTATGAACTCAGAGGAATTTGAACTAAACTTGTACATCATTCTCAACAAATATGGCTTCTCTCATATTTTTTAAGATTTTACAATTTCAAGTTGCTGTGGACTACAAAATATGGTTAATCTAATATCAGTACTTTGAGCTGACGATAATAACATGGATCTTTTTTTTTTTTTATTTTTTAAACAACACAATGTTCAATATCCAGATCCAAATAGTGTCAGTCATTGGTGGGATGTGCAGACAAGTCTGACCCAGGGACGACTCATGGTGGATCAAACTTGATCCTGACCTGGTGAGGCATGACACAAGACCTCTGGGGGTGTAGTTTGAGTTCTGTTGGTTGTGAGGTGGAACCTCCATTAATCTGCACTTCCCATGGATGGAAAACTGACATAGGACTTTCACAGCACAACACACACAGAATTTGTGTAAACTAATAAACCAGCCAGAATCTTGGAGTCATTTAGTGTTTGTTACATAGTTTGTCTGCCAAAATGCACTATCTAGTTCATTTTTTGACGGTCAAAGGTCACACAACAAAAAATGCTATTTAAAATTGAAATGAAAAAAATTATTTAAAAAAAACAATCAATAAAGTCATTACCTGAATTTAAACTTTAAAAGAGATATTGGATGTTCCTCAGTATTGATCAGGCTACACTGTCTTTAAGCAAAACTTCATAATATTCTTCACAACCATCACTATTCCATAGAAGTTCAGAAGTAGTTAAAAGTTACAAGTTTATTTAAGCTGGAAATAATTATAATTTGCAACAAAAATAAGTAAATAAATAATGGACAACATTAAATTTATTTTATCTTTTAACCTTTTGGCCTGACTGACTGACCCTGACTTAACTCCAACATAAAAATCCAGTTTGCTCCCAGTTTGGCCTGTCATCAACCTGCAGCCTCGGAAAAACCTTAATAAGCTTTAAATTTAGTTATAAAAACGATTTATTTCGCTTAAGTCAATGTCAATGATTAAAATGTATTTAAGTAATAAATTGGGAATATTCTCGATGTGAACCAAAGCAATAGTTTCACGAGTTTCATGTGCTCAAATATACAACATCTGATTTGTATTAATATTACCATCATCATATCAATTAAAAAAAAAAACTGTAATGCCAATTTAACAAAATGCCCGATTTTCTAGCAACACGCTCTCGGTTTTCTGCCTATTCCCCGCAGAATGCATGGTGAGTTAAGTAACGCGGGACGCCGGGAGTTGGGCAACTGGTTAGCGTTGGTGTGTGTGTATGTGAGTGAGAGAGTGTGGTGGATCCATAACAGACAGACCCTCTGCCTCCTGCAGTCTGGAGCTTCCTGTTGCTAGTAAAGGCGGCCTGGTTTGAATGAGAGGCTTAACAACGTATCGGAAATGCTATCTGGTAACTGATATTAAAATACCACAAGGGCCACCGAAGACTCTGTATGAATAACGCACACATTCACATTCATGATGCCACTTCACAGGGGCTTAGTAGTTTTATAAACAAATAAAAAACGCTTGTTTACACCTGACTCGTAGTGACATGCACTAAAATTTTTAAATAGCAGGCATTATTATGTTTACCCGATCAGTTAACGTTAACGTTATCGGTGCTCGGCCTTTCTAGACTGATGGGAAACAGGATACAGTGAATGTTGCACTTGCTAATAGTGTGGGCAAACAATCGTTCATAGCTTCAGCCACATATGTGTGTGAGGGAAACGCACGGCTGCAAGCGATTTCATCACTACTTCCCTACAGCAAACATCCCGAATTGTCTGCAAGAACAATAACTGCACATCATGCTTACTACAATTTCTGCAATGAAAATACTGACCTCCTGTGTGTGAACTAGTAGCTAATGTAAGCTAATAGCTAGCTAACATCTCACGCTGGCTAAATTGTTAGCCCATGTAGCATGCTACATTGTATGGCTACAGCAGTCCTGCACAACACCATTTACTCGGATGCTTACATGCATTGAAGGGTAAACAGAGAAGTTCATCCGTAAACATTTTTCATTTCAAATTAATACAACACAACAAACTACAATGAAAATAACAAAATGACGAAAAACAAATGAAAATGGCGTTGCACAGGATAACCGCCATTCCTTAACATTACCAGAGGTCTCGTCCGCTCCGTCATGATTTGAATTCTCCTTCCTACTGACTTTCGCCGATGAGGCCGACATAGTTATCGTTTGCGTGACACTTTAGACCAGGTGTATATCCCGGGCGGTTGATAACTCTTCGCTGAAGGATAAAAGTTACTTCCACCTTACATAGAGTGCGTGTCTCCAAGCCCACGATAAGGAGGAACGAGCGCAGGTCCGCACGCTTGTTTCTCTCTGAAGCGCTTGGTCGGTGAATATACTAAAGGCGCTCTACTGACCTCATCTGTCTGGAGTGTGATACTGCAATTTAGGGCTCCTCGCCGTACACTCTACACCACAAATCTGTAAGCGTGTCAGTAAATTCTCTATTTCATATTGCATGTCCATCCATATCAGTTTCACAAAACCAAATATTTTATTTTAGATAACCCTTTGAAAAAACACTAGTGTACGGTATTTGCAAAACTAAATCCAGATTGGTCGAATCTGAGCTCATTGCAATATTAATATAGGTTAATATACGGACTATAAGAGTGACCACTTATGTGGTCAAGGGCATCATGCTAATGAATCGAGTTTCTATCTGATTTTGGCTGATTACAGGTTCTTCACTGGCTTCATCCTCTCTATTCAGAAAACAAAAACAAAAACAAGAAGCAAGTAACAAAATCATACAAAAAAAACTTTTATTGAATTTTATGGGGGCACTCAAAGTCAGTTCTACCTGAGGAGCACACAATCTATACTGTAGGCTACCTAAAGTGTCAAAAAACAAAACACTTTTTTTTATAATTATTTATAGGATTTCGTCACCGTAAAATTTGACCAAATTTTGTGGTTGGATGGAGTGGCAAGCAGCAGTAATTTTTATAAGAAAACTACCCTAAAAGCTTCATTCATGGAAAATGAACGTCTGTCAGTAGGCCTTTCCATGTCTCAGTCCACCACAGGCGACAGCAACAAGTAGTACTAAAAACGGATTTAACCATTATAAGAGTTGTTTTTCAGCTCAGTTTTTATTCTTAGTCTATGTTGTTCATTTATTAAATATTTTTAATTTTATTTAATTTTTTTTTTTTACATTTTTAGTCTATTTTACAAACTTTACTTATTCATATTAGCTCTACACCAGACATGGGTGGAGATCATAGGCTCGTAAATGCAAATATAGCCTCGGCAGGTGCTTTGAATAATCGAATTTGATTGGTCCCAGCAGTTTCTCTGTCATTACCGGTTGCCAACCAATCCATCCGCGGTCTATCGACGTCAGTTTTGCGTCGGCCCCAGTTTGACTCAATTCAAACTTTTACTCTGATTCGTTTCCAAGATGAACACAAGAACACCCGTGTGAAGTGTACGTGAACAGCTTTAGCAGACGTTGAATTTCACATGCAGCTGTCAGTTTACCTAAGCTAGTTGTGCCATTCCTCCTGGGGCTGTTTTACCTACTTTCTGCCCCGAAGAAGACCGTTGGGAACAGGAGCGGACGTTGACGCTGTGAATGTCCAGCACAGACAACCGAAAGCCACCATGTCAGGTCTAACACTACAGGTAAGTCTAATAGCACAGGTTATCTAATTCGCAAAATGGAGTTGAATTATCATGGAGACATTAGGCTCCAACATTACGTCAAATAAAACTTAAGCGACGTTTTCCTTTAGATAAGCATTTTAGTTGCTAGTTGCTTACCTGATTTTCCTGTTTGTCTTGTTTGCTTCCACTCTTAGTTCCTCTGTCTTTGTGTTTGTCAGACAAAAACCTGTAACGTTCAAATGTTTACTGCATAAACGCCAAAGTTTCATAAGGAAAAAGATTTTTCAAGAGTGAAGCTACTTCCACGACATCAATTTAATCGTCTCCCAGAATGGGTGGGCTACTGTAAGTTTCTCATTCAAGCAAACACCCAGTCTCTCCCTGAGGAGTTATTTTCAATAAAGTTAGATTACACGATTACACGCTTATTAGATTAGATTATTTTAGAAAACTGCTCAACAGCCTCCTTCACGCTGGAAAAAAGATGTACTGCGTTTTGAATTGAGTTTTACAAAGTTTTAACCCGTAAATTTGACATCTTATCAAAAAGTCATTCTGTTTACTTTTGTATTATACATAAAATAAATTACAAAATGTAATATCTTAATGTTTAGACTATGTAAAGTTTACGGATCCAGAGATGCCATGAATCTATCTCTTTGATGAAAAATGCTAGGTTCTTTTTCCTTTAGTGGTATCCAGGCATGTCACTACTTCTTATAACAATAAAAGGTGTAGCTTACTTGTTTTGATTGGCAGGAGGTGTGTCATTTGGATAATACGGCAGATAAAAGCCACCGAAGTAAATAGATACCAGTAATACCCAACACAAAAGACAGCCTTAACTGTTACCTGAGCACCTGTTGAGGTCTGCTGGGGCGTAGAGCAAGGCCGCTCACTTTCGACCCGGAAACCTGTGCTGCTGCAACATTTGTGTTTTAATCGAGAACGAGTGTTTTTATCCCTGACCTCTTCCATGTTTTGTATTCAGAAAGTGAACTTTACTCATCAGAAAGACGCCACGGGGTTCACAAATACAAGACATTATAACAGAATCAGTTGCTTTTAAACTACAAGTGAATCTCCTAAACTCGGGACCTAAGGAGGGGATAAAATAAGGGACTGTGTCACATGTGTTTTATTGCATGCGTGTCTGTATATGACTGCACTGTGTACATGTTGGTCACGTATGTATTCATATGTAGCAGTCTATATTTTTTATATCATGAGAGAACATTTACCAGGAAAACTTTCCATTTCAGATATCTACAATTAAATTGTCCCTTGTCATAATTTTACTTTCACAAAATGTCCAAAATGAAAAACAGATATCCAAATTGTAATATTTAGTATCAAAAATACACTGTGACTGAAAGTGTCATTACAGTTATCCACAGTTCTTATAATGACTTTTCGAAATGCAATTTCAGATGTCTACATGTAAAATTATCACTTAAAACAATGCATTTGCATATATAAAAAACTGTGTCATGGATGTAATGTCATAAAAATGTATAATGATATAGTAAATGAAAAAAATGTCTCATTTCTGTTATTATTAATATCAACTTGTTTATAGGTATCTGAAATGGGAAGTTTTACACTTAAGTATTTTATTTAATTAGAAATGTTCACTTTAGATATCAAAAAATCTTATTTAAATGTATTTTTTTGACAAGGAAGACTTGAAATACACATAGCCACAAAATTTATGAAGTCTAACTCTTAAAATCTAAAAATGCACACTTAAAACCTTTATTAAGGAATTTTGAGTTTTTAAAATTTCAGTTCAAGTAATACAGTCGGAAATGTAGATATCTTGAAATTTAGTTTCTATAAATAAGAATGTTATTCTTTATTTAGCATTCTAAGTAGTTAGAATACAACTATGACTTGGAGAAATGCTATAATGGATATCTATGTGTATTTACACATAGGTGTGGTCAGATTAAATGTTAAAATGGCTTGCTGAATAACAAAAGATCACCTGACACAATAAACTAATGCTTCCCAAACTTAGACCTCAGAAAAATTCAATACCATGTGCTAACAGACTACAAGGAAACTGTTTAATTAACATTATAAAAAGCTTAGAAATAATTATACAGCTTTCTTAGGATAACAACTATATATGTAGTGTGTATTACCTTGTACCTGGGGCTGTTCATCTGTGCCACATCTTTATATCCTATGTTATCAATTTTAAAATAGCCCACAGTACAAAAAAAGGAACATATAGATGGTACAGCCAAACACAATTGTGAGATATAAAAGGTCTTCATGGGAAATAATTAGTGTAATTGATTACAAATACTGTTAGTGTCTATACTCTTCTTAAGTCAACTTATATTAGCCATATATTTAACTCAAATTACTACTTTGATAACAGATTTGGGGTAGCTATGGAGGTAAAGCAAGTCATTCATTTTTCAGACAATTCACTACTTGGATCCCTCAGTCTACCTCTCATAGCAGAAATTACAAGTTGTAGATTAAAATATCATAATTAAACATTTATTCATTGTTCCTTTGTATGCATTTTTCATTTAGATTATTTTGCTACAAAGTACCCTGTCTTTTGAATGCAATTTAGGCTTTTATTATCCTCTTTATAATCCTCTTATTAATTTTTGTAAATGCCGATAATTGTCTTTAAAATTCTGTGAATGTCTACAAAATGCTTGCTTTGTTTGACTAACAGTCAACCAACCAAAACCCTCACATATTATGGAAAAAAGACGAAGAGAAGCAGCTAATGAAATACTAGAAATATGCCTTTTTGCTTAAAAATAACTTATTAAAAGATTTTCTAAATGTTTTTGAGCTAATAGACTAATTAGTTAATTGTTTAAGCTTTAATGCAATCTCATAATGATTATCAGTATATCAACCTTAGACTTATCTTGAAGTATTTAAAATGCATATACAATGCAAAATAGATTTTTTTTTTAAAAAAAAAGCTTACCATATATTGTTGCCCACAGCTGCTCCCATCCTCACATGGGTTGAGGATGGGTGCAGCAGTTGTCACAGTGACGAGGTGTTTACTTCAAGGTGTGTGCAGCACAACAGACAGGGCTCTTACTCAAGCTGAAGGCTGCACTGATTGTCATTTTTTGCATTCCAAGCTTCTACTGAGGTTTTCCAGTAAAGCTTCAATTGTCTGTTGTCCTGATGTCATCCCCCATCAAGACAGGTTCTTAGTATGTAAAAAAAACAAAAAAACAACTCAGCTATGATTAATATTTTGACTTACTCCACCCCCACAAAAAAAAAAAAAACAAATAAAAAAACAAACAACAAAAAAACTCGCAAAAGTTTGGTCATGCAAACTCTCACTCTCTGCTCTGATAAGTCTGCTCTGGAGTTTTTTAGGTTTCTTCCTCTTACGCAGTTTGCTTCCTCTTCCGCAGTTGGCTCTTGAATTAGTGACATAGCAAATCTAGATTGCCCACGTCACATTTGAATGTCAGATTTCAGAGTGCAAAGACATCTCCACCGTAAGTAGAGGAATATTAAAAACAGCTTTAGTAGCAACAGCTTTGTGGGGACAAAATTTGCACAGATACAACAAGTCCATATAGTTTCAGGGGACATAAACATAGAAAACACATTCTGAGTCGAGTGGACCTTTAAATATTCCTGGGATTTAATAAGTGATTAATCAAAACAAAACATTTAAATATGTCAGAATTTGTCATGTACTCTATTCATTTCAAGACTTAATGGTCAATGCACAACAGATGATAAAAAAATAATTAGTTATAACTCTAATTTTGACACAGCAACTGACTGTGTGATCCAGAAAGGGTCAGTCTTGGTACTGCAATAAAATGCTTACCAGATCTTTATCCACAAGGGGGAGGCATTATGTTACCTATTGTGGCTGAAACTTAATTGGAAACTGTCACAGCTGGTTTAAATGGTCTTCTTTTAATTCTTAACCTAGCAAGGGTTCCGATTTAATCAGTAATTTTTGTCTTTCTCATTGAGTTCCATCATATGTGGAAGCATAATTTGTGCTTATTTTCCATTTCATGCAGTGTCATCTTGATCCATCTTTAAACTGGCCTTTGTAATGCTGCAGCTGCCTACATTTAAATGCTCCCTCTTTAATTTAACATTTGTAAGATTAAGGGAATGAAGGTGGATAAAACTTTTATTTCAAACAAATGGATTTCAGGATTTGAAATTCCTCTATGCTTGTATCAGTGCTTGTTTAAAGAGAGTTTTTTTAAAAAAACCCAACCAATTCTGAGACTTAGGTCAGACAGCTAGACTTTTCAATGTGTTGTATTTGCATGTTTTTTTATCACACCTGAAAGTTAGGGTATATGTTGAAGTAGATATGAAAAAAAACGGTACATTAGGAAATGTGAAATTGTAAAGGCTGACCTATAAAATTGTCTAGTATTTGCCTATTGTATATATATCTGGGATATAGAAACGTCTTGCCTCTGCTACATCTGTTTAGATAACCATAACATAACATAAACATAACACAACATAAAATGCGAATCCAGTAATGAGAACTATTTGTTCCTCAGAATGGTAACCTGAAGTGCTTGGATGAGGGCGATATTCTCGATCCAGAGTTTCAGCAGCGTTTGGAAGATGCTCGCACTCTGCTCAGGCAGGAGATCCAGCGGGAGCTGAAGATCAAGGAGGCAGCTGAAAGAATGAAGCGAGCAGTCACCAATCGCAAGAGCGCAGCTGATGTGGAGGGCCAACTTAAGGCCTCGAGCCGTAAGCTGGAGAAATTACATTGGGAACTGCAGGAACTCAATGCCAGGTCTATGGCAACAGAAAAGGACAGTATGACAGGTAACCTAAGGAGATTATTTACTAGTGTGAATTTTAATAAAATGACTTCTTAACTTATAATCACTTGGAAACACAGGGTCTGTGTATTTAAAAAGCCCAAACATTGAAATGCCTGATTTCTTTCTCAAACACCATAAATCTGTCCATTTTTTCAAGTGCCTTTGGTTCAATCCAAAGTGAAATATTGGTAGTTCTTGTAGCAAAGAGTGGTATGAAGTTGTGTATACATATCTTTTGGTTTTCCTGACCTCCAGACCTAAGTTCTGTTGGAAATTTAAACCCGATGGTGACCTGTGTGGCCATCAGGTCTAAATTTCCTCCTGACTAACACTTTTGTCCATGACATGGTATTTTGAAAAAAGGCAGTTTAGAAATTTGGCCTCTATAATGAAGTTTTGCCAGGTTAAACCTATACTTTTTTAATAACCCCTTGACATCTTTTGAAGAAGCACGTTTAACAGTTTTACAAAAAATCTCCCACATTGTTTTCTAATTATTTATTTTTTTAAATCATTGATCTTGATGTTTAGCTGGGGTCTACACTGGCAAAGAAATGCTGTCACAAAGTTATACAACAGTATATAACATGCATGAACTTTTATGAAACACTGTTTTAAACTGTGGCTTATCACAATGCACAACACTACGCAAGGAACATGTGTAAATAAAAAAATATAGGCATTTAGATATGTGTCAACAAAAGGGTGGTACTAAAAAATCAGTAAACCCACTTCAATAAATATTCCGTAATAAATGACAATTGTTTTTCAGGATATCCAAAACCTAACCCACCATGCGATTATTTTGATGCAGGTAGCTTGGAGGACGAAGACAACCAGTCAGCAGAGTCGTGTCAGTGGGAAGAGGTCACGTCACCACTAGCCAGTCGACTGAGAACCCTGAAGAAACAGCTAACCATGGAGACCAAAGTAAAGCAGGGCGCTGACAACATGATCCAGACTTACAACAACAGCTCAGTCAAGGTACAGACACACACACACACACAAACACACACACAAGGTTAGTTTGCTCATGGAAAATGTTTTTCCAAAATGGTCAGTTAGGAGCAGTGAATTGACACTGACTCTTTGTAAATTGCTTGGAGCAGCAGAAAACATTTCTTATGTGCAAAAGGGGACAGCAGACTGGACAGGGAAAGGGAAACAAAGAAATGCCACTGTGGAGGGGAGTACTTAGTCAGAGTCAGAGTCAAATTTATTGGCCAAGTACGTTTACAACATACAAGGAACTTGGTTTCAGTTACATCCCATCCAAGAAACATAAAAAAGACCAAAAAAAGACAGTGAACAGGGGGAGACAGGAGCGGGAGAACTGTGCGTCGCCACAATACGGCGCCCCGTACTTAGATGAGAAAAAGGAGAACAGGAGGGAGGAAGAGGGATAAAAAAAGCAACTCCCAAACTAGGCTCCTGTAGAGGGGGGGCACAGTGTGGGATTAGGAAAAAACACCTCAGCACATAAGCAACATTATAAGACATAACAAAACTCAAAGACCTGCACATGTGGGAAAGGGGAGGGATGTTGGGGAGGGGAGGTTTCGCAGTGCAGACCTTGGAGGGGGGGCAGCCACAAGGCACATCCACAACCCTCCCAAGCTACAAGCTACACCACGAAGGGAAGGAGGTGGGGCAGGACAGCAAGGACACTGCTGTTCATCCTAGTGTCTAGAAAATTGTACTGGCATGAACTTCAGTGTTTTTGTGATTTAAATGCTCTAACTTTCTAAACTTATATAAAGGGGTAGTATTGCCAAGGAACAGAAAAAGGCACACAAGGTAATGTGATGAAATATAAATTAAAATTATACCGTGGTCCTAACAGGAACTCTTTGTTTTATATATGTAAGATAAATGGAAAAACTTGTGATCTAGAAAACACAAAAAGAGGCAACACAAAGCAACAAAAGACCAACACGCAGCTGATTTTGTAAAGTTCATATTCTTGGTTTTAGGCTTACGTGTTTCTGTTCAGCTATGTGAGGACTGAGTGAGGGTTTATTTATGTGTCAGCAGGATAACTTCAGTGTGATTTAGATTGTTTTACTGATAAGCTGTAATTTTTGTTGGTGTGAAAAATGATTAAAGAATACTTATTAAATCAAATCCCAAACTCCCATTATTACAGAGCATAACTAAACAAAACACATGTATAATGTTGTGCACATCTTCATAAAATGAAAAATATTTAAGAATTTACCAAAAGAGCTATAAATAAATACAAAAAACATATAAACTCCATCAAATGCTTTAAATTTTAACAGTATCATTCAATGGACTCAAATAATTTTCTTTTCTAAAATTTGCTTTGGAAGTTTGCTTACAGAAGCCTTGAAACATTTCTGTTACTATCTTAAGTATTTGAACTAAAATGGAAACACCTACACATACAATGCACAGTCTGCCTTTTTAATTTAAATGATATTTAGAGCTCTGAATCTGTTTTATTCAATAATTTAGGATACGAGAAGCTACATACAGTTTTAAGCTAAATATCCATTTTATTTTCCAGGACAGAAAGATGCTGTCCACAGCCCAGCAAATGTTGCAGGACAGCCGCACTAAGATTGAGCTGCTGCGGATGCAGATTATCAAAGTCAGTCAAGCCAGAAACGGAGAGCGGGATGGCTCCAATGGTAAATCTCACTACTATACTAATACAACGAAAGTTCTTCTCATAATCTCCAACAGCACACAGTATGAAATACCCATTAATGGAAATATGAACTGTAAGAGATCCCATATAAGAGACTTAACATTAGTTTTACCTGTTATATAACTAGTGATGAGTCTATAATAGAGAGTAAATGCGATTATTTTTCAGTACTGTGAGATGACCTACTCCACCTTATGAGCTCTATAGCAACAAATATATACCTTGAACAGTTTTATTTTTTTCCAGTTAACTAATAACTCGTCTTTTCAAAGAAAAAACAAATAAAATTAAAAAATGGTACTTTGAACATGGTTGGAAAAATGAAAATCTGGTTGAAATTATAAAGTTCATTTGTAGTTGTAGGTGTAAATCTGCTGATGATGCCTAAGCCTAACATGCTTTGCCTGTCCTCAGGTCACCCTGTTGAGATGATCAGTCCTCTGGAGCTGCGAGTGGCTGAACTCATGCACCACCTTAATATTGAATCAGCTGTAGCAGAGGGTGCCAAAAATGTGGTGAAGCAGCTGAATGGGCGTAAGATCCAGGATCGCCGCATACTTGCAGAGGTTGGTAACAGCTGGATTGTTCACACTTATATCTCTGTGCTAACAAGGTAGAAACATTACTGCTGCAATTAATAAGTCTGTGCTTCGTATTTTTTTTAATCTTGTTTCACTAACTTTAAAAGAGAGAACGTGGTGACAGTGCTGCTTGCTTGGAGGCTACAGACGTGGCTCAAAATTATTTCATTTGGAAACATTGACTGATTGCAGTGCTGTGTTGATATTTAACATTGTAAAAGATATTTACTCCCAGTAGCCCAGAAGTACGCATTGTGGCCTACGTCAAATATGATCAAATGACATAAACTGCCTCATGTTCCTTGGTTCAGCCTGATGTTCAACCAACTAGTCAAACCTAGACTGGAGGCCTGTACTAGAAAGGAGGATTTGTGATAAATGAGGTAACTCAAGTTAAACTGTTGGTTTTCAGTGTTACAACGGTGGTTTTCTTCTTCCCAGAATTTATCCCCATGGTTACCTGTGCTGCACTCTCAACCTACTTCGGAGAAGGTTGTTTTAGAAATAAGATATCAGTACATATAATACTATGGCTTCCTGACCAAAGAGACAAACAACTCATGAAAAATGCCATTACCTTTCATAAAAGATCTTGTTGAGCTTGTTGCATAGATCTTGAGAGGGTCTCTGTGGAGGGCAAGAGTGTCAGAGACTAACAAAACCCTCTGGATTTCATTACACTTTTGAAATAAAGTCCAGATATCTTCATAGAGCGGAGACTGAAAGAAGCAGTAAACACTTGGACTCAGGCTAAAAGCAATGAAAGTTAAGCAACTTAGAATTACATTGTTAGATTTCTTTTATTTGCTTCTGAGTCCATCTGATGTGACTGGAGTTGCAGTTATAAGAATAAAGCTAAAATTGTCAAAGAATACATTCTAAATAACACAATGATTCAATAAGACCTCAAGTAGCTTATAACCAAAGTGTCTATTGGAAGTGGTTTTCCTGCAGGAGACACTTTACTATCCAAATGTCACGCAGCTTTAAAAAAGTCTTTGAAGAGGAATCTTCTGGTATGCAGATCTCTCTCTATCAACTATAATAGGTATTATGTGATCTAGCATCCATCCCATGGGTATTGGGATTTGCATCTTTTTCTTATCTTTAAAGGGATATTATAAACCTATTATGCATTCACACAGTTTTGAGTGTTTATGCTAGTTGTCCCCCCTGCATTTGACAGATTAAACTGTGATGCTTTAAGCATGTTGTTTATTGTATTTTTAACTTCTTATTTTTCAAACATTATATTTTTTTTGTTTTGTTTTTTATGAAATTCACTTTTTGGCTGCCCATTGACTTATTCATATTTGCATTTGGTCGTATGCTGCAGCACTACCTTTTTATGTGAGCTTGTTCGGGCTTTTGATTGGAAAAAAATGGAGTTGATCTATCAATTTGATAACCACTGTCATCTGACTGTTAAACATGTTTTTGGTTGTTAGGTTTAGTGGAGCCTGAAATCAAAAAAAGATATCCTGGATATGATGAATTTGCTTAACGATACAAGCTTTAGGTTAGTCTGGAGGGCTCTGTTTCCATGGTAACTTAGATCCGACTGCCTTAAACTTATTTCCTAAATCTGTTTTCCGATTTACTAAGGTGTGCCTAATTCATCACTTCTGCATCTCTAAAGGATATACATACTGATAAAAAGAACATAGTAGAACATTTAAAATACAATGGTAACTGCACAGAAACACATTACATGTGAGGGCTCATAGCTACCACATAAATGTGTTGTTAAATTGATTAACTGTACTGATGATATTTGGATCTGCCTGACCTGCAAGCTACACATATGCGGATGAAGATTCAGAGAGCATCCTGCTGCTTTGAAGGCTGTATTTTGCAGTACTTGCCAATGTAGTCAAGCAGGATTTTTTTTGTAAAATCATATGAAAACCAAAAATCAAATACCTTTTATCAAGTTTTGTGGATGGACAGAATAATGCCACAAGAAGAATAACAAAATTAGTCCAAGTACTTCTCAAACCGGTCCCAACTCCCTTAAACTCTATCTGATTTATAACTCAAGATCAGAAGACATCAGCCATTAACTGCAAGACAATAAAAATAAATATTAAATTGTTTTATGTAGATGTATTACTTAATTCAACAGTTACTTGGCCTTGGGCTCAAGGAGCATTTAACCCCATGTTTCCTTTCCCATACTTCTACTGTCATTCTCGAAGAAAGACATAATGTCGAAATAAAGAATGATTGAGTGAGACTGGGCTACAGGAGTGTTGTGTGTCCCACAGGCTCAGGCACGAATGCAAGAGTCCTCTCAGAAGGTGGATTTGTTGCGTCTCTCCCTGGAGAGACGTTTAAGTGAGCTGCCTCAGGACCATCCCAAATGTGCTGCCATTAGAGAGGACCTAGCACTAGGAAACTCACCTTCCTCCGGCACACCTAAGAAGCAATCCAACACATCCTCCTCTTCCTCCTCTTCCTCCCTCTTCAAACCAGCCAGCCTAACAGGTTGCTACTAATATATTCCAATATATAATAATTTCATTTCTTTGTCAAGTATGATATCTGAACTGATTTCTAGAGCATTTACTTACATGCACCTTCTCAAGCAAATGACAAATAATATCTTCATTTAAACTGAAGTGTTTTGTAAAGACTGAATTGATAGCTGAAGTGCTGTTCCTCAGGTCGGTTGGAGGTATGTTTGATGGGCTGCCAAGACCTGCTGGAGTCTGTTCCGGGCCGTGGTCGTGTGACCAGTGTCTCGGCCACACCTGGAAGCTTCTCTGAGGGAAAGTCCTTGAAGGTGCGAGCAGGCCTATCAGGACGAAGTGCTAATGGCAAGACACCCAAGACAGATGACCTGTCCTGTGAGTCAACATTCCAGTTAACACTTTTGTCTGGCTATTTTCTTCCCTTAAATTATGTCCTGCAGCTATGCAGTATTTATTTATCTGCTTGTCAGCCTTTTAATGGTTTGTGTGAGTCCATGTAAATAGAATTTTCTAAATAGGAACTAATAAAAAATCAATCATTTGTAGTATCTTGTAATTACAATATTACTATTACATTCTAAAATAGACTCCACAAACCTTTAGAAGATGTCAAGTAGTTTTTGCAGTGCTTTCTCTCAGGATACATATATGAAAGTGCAGCCATTAGAGATTCTTTGCCACCTGAGAGAAAAAAAATATCCAAACAACTTGTCAATGTTGCTCATAAAGCATAATTTCAGTGTGTTTCTGCCAACTTGACAAAAAAAATTGCTCAGTTTGTTGTTGTTATAGCAATAACCTCTCCTGTTTAACAAGGTCAAATTCCAATATAACAAGGTATTTGTAATGGTATAACATATTTTGCTGTTATTACAAGATACTCAAAAAGAACACCTTGCAAAGGGGTTTTTGTGAAATACTGACAAGAATTTTGTGATAGTACAAGATAATGTAATTGGTTACTACAAGAAAAGTTAACAATAGGAACTAGTAATTTAGTATCCAGTGATAAACAAAAATCTGTCATAGTAACATTAAAACTTTGCTGTTCTAAAGTGGAAAGGGATCTTGTAAAGGCAAAACGTCTCTTGTTAGAAAATTATTTTTCCCATGAGCTCACAGGAATAATTGAAGGCAAATCTGACAAGTGTTACAGACACCTCCTCTCCTTTCTCCCCTGGGTTCTGGCTGCTGTATCCTCTCCTCCACATACACTTACACACATATATTAAAACATTTGACATTTGGCATGTTCAGAATTTTTCATTCGATGTATTTATGGCCACTAACACTGTATTTTTCTCCAGTTAAAATATACACATTGACCATAATAACCTCTACTGGTCTGCAACGGTCAGCGCCTATATCACTTTGTGTGTCTGTGTCTCAGCGGAGATAAGCGTTGTGCTGAAGCTGGACAACAGGATAGTGGGGCGCACGCAGTGGAGACAGCAAGGAAATGAGGCCTGGGGCCAGAGCTTCAGCATTGAACTGGAACGGGTCAGTGACTTTCACTTTAACAAGCAACTCCAATTACAACTGAGCCAGAACTGCATTTTTTACATGGTTACTGCACTAACCTACTTTTTAAAATTGAAATATCCTTACCGAGTCACTGTACCCTGGCTGTGATAAAGCCATGCTATGATAAAAAAAAATGAAAAAAGGGACTCTTTCAATAACCTCACTTCAGTCACTCTATGCTCACTAACACTCCTGTCTAGATAGTTTATTGCCAAATTCTATCTAAATAACTTGTAATGGTGAACATCTGTTAACAGACCAGAAACAATGATGTAGAGCCCTGACATCTCATCCCTCACTTAGTCAGAGTGGCCTAAGTATGTCTCTGATACTCTGTCAACCTCGTACTTTGCTCATGTAATCCCACTGCTAATCCTCTGACATTTGCTCTAATCTGGTTTTACACACACAACCAGCATTACTGCTTAAGTCTTGGGTTCTGATATTGCACTGAACACCCCAGGGGTGTATTCTAGAAATCAGGTTTAGTGAAAACTCTTTTCCTTAGCCCTGAGATGAGGGAAACTCTGGGTTTTCTGTTCCAGAAAGAGAAGTAACTTAAACTTGAGTTAAGTTACCCCTGTGTCAGACTGTGTATGCCAACCTGCTTGCTGTCAGATTTTTCTCAGCAAACCATGAGTTTCACAAATATTAGTATAAAGGCATCTTAGCCCAGAGTGAAAGCCACTGTGTGTCCTTCCCTTCAAGGCAGCTGTAGCTCAGGAAGTAGAGCAGGTTGTCTACTTATCAGAGAGTCACTAGTTTGATCCCAGACTCTTATAGTCTGGATGTTGAAGTGTCCTTAGAAAAATCCTGAGTCCCAAATTGCTCCTTTTGGCTGTTTCATCAGTGTGCAAATGTGTATGTGTTCCTGATGAGCATGTTGGCTCTGTTTTCATTAAACTGTGACTCTGTGCACAAGACACCCCGTGCACATAATGTGCAAATGACAAACATCAGAATGAAGCTTTAGAAACATATAGGATTAATATTTTCACTTATCATGTGATTGATGGCACAGATGCAACATAATTCCTATAGTATTGCAGATTATATGGTAATGTTTCAGAGTGAGGATGATCATGGCACAGCTGGAGAATCAAATTTGAAAGTGAGCTTTTTAAATAGGCTGCAAATGGCTGTCCAAAAGGGTTTTATCAACTATTTAGTGGTAATGTTAACTGATGCTACAATTTTAAGTATTAGAAATAAAGCCACTGAAGGCTGTTGAGAAAAGATTCATCAAGATGTCTAACATTAAATATTTTCTGTATTTAAACCTCTCTACCCATTCCAGGGGAAATCACAAAACACATCAGTGGATGACAGACTGTCAGCTTGCAGTCATGTCTTTATGTCATAAATCTATTTTTTAAAATTTTATAATATAGGTTATTTTTCATTTTCATTTGTTGCTGAACATTTATGTAAGTGAATATAAATTTGCTTACCAAAAAATATGTGATGAACATGGCTACAGCCTGACAGCCAGATTCAGCAACAACACGGTTACCCATCATCACCAAATACAGGATACTGCTGATTTTTGCTCTGTGCTCTATCTCTATTACTATCATATATATCCTATTCTGTATCCTTATCCCTAAACTATTAAATCATGCAGTACAATTGTATCTTCACACACTGAATTTGTGCTGCTTGTATTATATTTGTGCAATCAAAATCTCAGCGTACGTAGCCTGTGTGTCCTAGTTTGTGAAATTTATATAATTACTTTATCTTATCTTTTACCAGAAAGCCTGCATTAGAAACCAGTAGTAAAGCATTAGAGGTGGACTTTCACCAGGCAAGAAGGGCCAAACAAAAAATACTGTTGTTTTTTTGTCTTGGCTTCTTCTGCTTTGACCATTCTTTTTTTAATCTGTCTCTTGTAAGTCCCTCAACTTAGAAAGAGTGCAGTTCTAAACCACCTGAGTACTCTTCTGAGGATGAGTTTGAGGTTGATTCTCTCTCTCTATATATATATATGTATGTATGTATGTATGTATGTGTGTGTGTGTGTGTGTGTGTGTGTGTGTGTGTGTGTGTATATATACTGTAAATATATATCTGCTGTTAAGTATATTGTTACATTTTTCTTTTCCTTCTTTTCTGGTACAC
>JAPZDV010000011.1:1316770-1338628 GCA_029814665.1 Acanthurus lineatus | reverse complement strand
GCCAAGTGCTTGCTCATGTGGGAATTTCTTTCAATTGTTGGGTTCCTATAAATCTAAAATATAAATGTATTTATAGAGTGTGGTTTAGACCTGCTCTATGAGTAAAGTGTCTTGAGACACTTCTGTTGTGATTTGGCGCTATATATATAAAATTGAATTGAATTGAAACCAGAGTGGACATTAAAAGCCTGGAACAGCAAATTGATTCTACCAATCTATACAAATATCTGCTGCTTTTTATCATTTTTATACTAAGTTGTTTTTTGTTTGTTTTTTTAAATAACTTTGACTCCAATTTTGCGATCTCAGTTTGGGATGCAGACTCCTGGAGAAAATCAGTTTTTGTCATCTATGCTGTATGCTGCCAAGTAGCAATTTCTAAGTTTTTCGTCTGATGTTTTATGTTACAGGCAGCAATTACTTTCAGCATTATGTCACTAAAGTGTGAAAAGAAATTAATTAAAAAGACTTGACAGCAAAATTCATCAAAGTGAATGGGTTTTTCTTGCTGTCAAGTGGTAATGCAAGAACATTTAGGAAGGATCTTAGAGTCATTTAAAAAAAGTGTCATAATCAGTTATGTTATTGTGAGAGTTTAACCCACAAGATAAAAAGTAAGGAAACATTAGTATAATCAATGACAAAGAAGGAGTTAATTAGGTAATTTCTTGTATTCAAAATGTTGTTTGGCCTTCATCTTTGGGTTCTGAGAAGTACCAGCTGATTATGAGAGCTTAAATTATTATCTTAGTAATGACACAAAATTGACTGTAGACTGAAGAAAGGTTAAAAATATATTGATTTAACAATAAACAGAATGGCTACAAGTCTACTAAACCTGGTAAGTCCTAGGGTACTGGTGATCAAGTTTGCCAAAAAACATACTTAATACAAATCAAGAATAGCTTGGTAACTATCAGGTCTATACGCATGAGTTGGGACTCAGTGGATAGGGAAGACCATAGAATATATTCTCCTCTTGTCAGAGACACTGTTATTGTTACAATTTTGGAGTAATTTGTAGTGAAACAAAGCTAGATGTTCATTTTTAACCATACCTAGTAGATTAACTAAGGTGCCCCTCATCATGTGCAGCACAGAGAAAATTGCTTAAATCAAGGCTTGGTTAAGTTATTAATAGTCTAAATCACCAAATATATACTACAGGTATAAGCAAGACATAAGGTGATGTTTGAGACCACATTCTCATCCCCCTCTGCTACCTGCATCATAAAAGTTCTCACATTTCTTGTCACTATGTAATAAAAAAAAAAAAAAAACCCTAAGCCTGCACCTGATGCAACTTAGCCTGACTTGTTTGCTATCAGTATGAACATGAACAAGCTAGCAGCTGTTCCCTTATCTTTTGTCTGAATTTAGCCATTTGCATGTCAGGGCTTACATTCCCATGGACTCATGTTCCCCCAAGACAAGATAAGAGTATGCTACATTCTGGTTGCAGACACACCAAAGGTGATTGTGATTAAAGAAACACAAACAAGCAAGAGGTTTCTTTTTCCATACCAGAATGAAAATGGATGAAGCCAGACCTTTCTCCCATTCCAGTACTGACACAACACCGTGAATATAGGGTCGGCTATGTGAGAATAAGTTAATTATGACAGACTCTGCAGATGTTGTTTTTTATGTTTAGCCTCATTTGTGAAAAGAGGATCTTCGAGGTAATAAATGCCTCACGACATCCTTTCCTGGTGAACCTGCATGGCTGCTTCCAGACTGCAGACCATGTGTGCTTTGTGATGGCCTATTCCCCTGGAGGAGACCTCATGACACACATTCACACAAGCATCTTCACTGAGAAACAGACCAGGTCAGCACTCATCATTCTCTGTACAGTCTGCTGATATGCAGCAAAAACAGGATGTGTTTGTTTTATTGCCATCTTTTGTCTCTCTGTTCTAAGGTTTTATTCAGCATGTGTGCTGCTTGGCCTGGAGTTTCTTCATCAAAAAAAAATAGTTTACAGGTGAGTTCAACCTAAGCTGCTTCCCGAACAATATTACTTGATACCTTGCCTCATTTTGGGAGCATGTAGCTCAATTTGGTTTGTGTCTGTCTGCAGGGATCTGAAGCTGGATAATCTGCTAATGGATGCAGATGGTTATGTCAGGATAGCAGATTTTGGCCTGTGCAAAGAAGGTGAGAAAATGGCAATATCATTCTGTGACATTTTCTTTTGTCCAGTAAAAGTCCCTTATATGGGATTCAATTTTTATGATGAAAAAAAAGGTTATTGTCATTAGTGGTGTTTGGCAAAGAATCACATACATTCTACGCTGTCTGTGTCACTGTAAAGGTTCTGTATCATAGTCTACAAGTGTCGGAATTTTGTGTGTGCTGATTCACAATGTGATCTTGTGATGGTACACTGCTACTTATTTCAGTACTGTCCCCGTTAAGACTGCATGTTGAAATTAGTGTTTTCAAAAACAGAGCAGCATGCAGCAGAGTGTGTAATCCCTGTTTCATTTGTCTGCAGTGATATCTGAGTCTGGTTGTATTATGTGCAGGTATGGGCCACGGGGATCGCACCTCCACATTCTGTGGCACACCAGAGTTTCTGGCCCCAGAGGTGCTCACAGACAACAACTACACTCGCAGTGTGGACTGGTGGGGGCTGGGGGTTCTCATCTATGAGATGCTGGTGGGAGAGGTCAGTATGAACATGCCAGGTCCTTACTGAACAATGTTAAGCAAGTAACTGCTTATGGGGGGGCATGAGGCTCAAAAAACAGGTTCACTGTTCTATGAATAATAAGTGTTTGGTATTAAGGTTAGCAGTTATATCCTTAAGCCTGTAATAATATTCTTTCCCCTGGAGGAAGCATAAACAATTTTACAACAACTTTGACATTTGAGACTTTAAGTTGACATGATAGGTGCACTTGTTGACAGACAGTTTTTCACACATTTTCACACATCTGTTCTTTTGTTTCCAGCAGATGAGTGCAAGTCCAGTGTTCTCTTTTAGCCACTCTAGATGGAGGAAAAATGTTTTTTTGGCTGCCTCAAAAAACAATCTGAAAGTAAAGTTGTTTGCCAGACAGCTAAACAACAAACTGAAAGTCACTATAAGGCTCTGTAAAGCAGAGGATTCTGCATTAGGATGAGATTAGGGAGGGGGCTCTGAAAGGTCAGAATGGACAGGAGGAACATTCACAAAAAAAAAGTCTGTAAGTCTTTGCATGTCATTATCATCTTAAGACAGACATGGAAAAAAGTGACCCTGTCCTTTAACATGCAGAAATCACAGCGTTTGCTAAAATCTTTAGACTTTCCAAATGTCCATCCACTCAGGCCAAATGCAGGTCCATGGTTAAACCCAACAGGTTTACTGTAATATAACAACACAGTGGAAAGAACCTTTTCAAAGAGTTTTAAGTTTGTGCTTAGTCTATCTTCTCTTTTAGTCTCCTTTCCCAGGTGATGATGAAGAGGAGGTGTTCGACAGCATCGTCAACGATGACGTGCGTTACCCTCGCTTCCTTTCTCCTGAGTCAGTGTCCCTCATTCAAAAGGTCGGCCTCCTATTAAATGGATGTGGTTTTCCCTCAGGAATTTTCTCATGATCCTTTTAGCCAACAAAATCACTCTCTCATGTGAAAACTTGTAATTATCTATCAACACTTAGTTGACTGATAACTGATAAAGTATAGTGCCAAAAAAGAATCTGAGGACGTTTTTTACTATTATATTAACTCTCCTCCATTCCTCCCTGTGTTTTAGTTGCTGCAGAAAAATCCTGAGATGAGGCTTGGAGCAGATGAGGAAGACGCCCTCCAGATCAAAAGACACAAATTTTTTCAGGTCACTCACACTGTACCCTCTTTACTACAAAACATTCAAAGTCTCTGACTGACTGTTCTGTGCAGCTTTAACTCAAGCATAAACTGTGTTTTAGGAACAACAAACTGTGTTTCAGCTTCAAAGGAGGATCATCTTATTAAGCTCTTTTTTTTTTAAATCTCTCTTTTTTTTTTCAAAACTTGCTACTCTCCTGTTTCCCTGCAGGAATGAGATAGTAGAGTTCCACTACCTTTAGAAATTTCTTTAAAAGTCACATTTCCGCAATAGATCTTATGTTCAAAAAAAACAAATTTGGCCCAGAGTAGATTATCAACCTTTAGAAACCTGCTGTAGGCACCGAACAGCTGTGTGCTACAACAGCAAAATGGAGACAACTCACATCAGTTGTGTTTATTGGCCATGTTCTGTGTGAAACCAAAATATTCAGAGATTAAACCAGTTGGTCTTAAAATACAGCATAACGTTTAATTTTGCCAGTTTTATTTTTTACTTCATTGACTTTTTAATGGTCAGTTTTTTCATTCAGTACTGCTAACAATATTAGAAATTACAGTGGTGTGGATGTGTTTAGATTAAATGTGATAAAAGCAGCTGAAATTTCAGTAAATTAATGAAAGATAACTTGCCTGCCCTCTGTGTTGGTATTTTAAGTGTGCTGTTATTGTCTTTGATGCACTGTCCATCACATTAGCCTTTTTGGCATTGGTATTTTTGTTTGTCACAACAGAAAAAGCACATAATTGATAAAAAAAAATGGCTGCTGGGTTAAAGTGAACTGGTGTAATATGTTTTTGTTTTACATCAGCTTGAGCAAGAAGGTAGCACAACCACAAACAGCACTGAGTGCTTATTGAACACAAATCATACTCTCAGCTTTTTGTCGTCATCTCTGTTTATGACTTCCCAGTGACTTCTGGTGTTCATTAACTCATTGTCTGTTACCAGGGGATGGACTGGGATGCTCTCCTGGCCAAAAAGGTGAAACCTCCCTTACTGCCAGTCATCAAAACGCCAAAGGACGTCAGTAACTTTGATGAGGAGTTCACTCGCCTCAAGCCAGTCCTCACCCTCCCTCGAACAACCTGCATCCTCACTGCAGAACAACAAGAAATCTTTTCTGACTTTGATTTCTCTCTCATGAGTTGACCGAGGAGATTTTCCCTCTGTGCTGCCACATCATTGTGACAGGCAGTTTCTGATTATTCCTCCTTTTATTTGCCATGAAACTCTTCTGATTGAACAGGAGCCGAGAAAATGAAGTTCTGCTTTTTTTACCCAGTTCCACATTTGCAGCTGCACAACATCTCTCTGGCCTGTTTACTGCAACACGCTACAAAGTCCCTCAGATATTGAGTTCTCTTGCAAAATTAGCCCAAAGACTGTCAAAAATTACAACACGAACAGTTGCTGGGTCTGATTCCTAATACAGCATTTACTTTCAACATTTGTATCTGCCAAATAAATTTTGAACCTTTTTTTGCTGTTTCTATCATCAGGCAGTAAGATTTAGAAATTAAATATCTATTTTTACACACTGTATGACATATATCACCAGTGCAATACTTAGTTTTTGCTTGTAAATTTTTTTTTTTTACAAATGGACATTGTGCCAGTGATGTTCCAAAATAAGCACTATACTCTCAATTTAAACTACCATGTTGTAAATATTTGTGATATAACTGACTTTGAATGCCAAAGTTTTGAATGTCTCTTTTGCTATTTAGTACAATCATTATTTATCCATCTGTTGTCTGTAGGATATAATATATATAAGTACATAGATGGTTGTCAGTAAATGTATCTGTGCTTGGATAACACTATCTTAAAGATTATTCTTATATCATAAAACAGCCTGTATGTAAAGTGTAAACTACTTGAAGGAAAATATTGATGAATAAATTTATACCCACTGGGCTGTGAATTATACAGAAACTCTTCATGAAACATTGATTTATTGACGAATGTAGTCATTTTAAATTAGTAAAAAAACATTGCATGAACATATTGCATATAATTCAGAAGTACACAACATGAATTACATTTTAATTCATATAAACCACATCTCTCCCTGAAAATGACTCCGTCCATCTGGAGGCAAACTGCATTTTTTCCCAACACTACAGCTGTACATTAAATTCAACATCACACTTATTGCTGTCTTACAATGTTACTATTGCACAGGAAAAGGCTCAAATGGAAATACCAAACAATTTATTGCACTCCAAGATCTCTGCTTATTCTGCTGTGCCACACTTTTCTTACTTACTGAAAACAGTCGTACAAAACTCTAAAGACATCTTCTGATTCAAAATAGTTTAAAAAATGATATACAATATAAAATTGCTTGAAATGCTGTCCATTGAAAGTCAAAGCATCCAGTACATCATGGTTGGATTAAATGCTAGGAACAGTACACACTATCATAATTTAAAATATTCATATTTCAATATTAGTATGTTTTTATTTTGTCACTCTCACTTCAACTGAAGGCTTTTATTTTCAGACAAAAGCTGGTGAAGCAAGGTGACCCTGTAAAACCTGTGCAGAATGAGTCTGACTCTGCAATAGCCACTGAACACATCAAATGAACAAAATGAAACTCTCAACACTTAACAAACAACAAATATATATATATTTTTTAAAACTCCCCAAATCATTCTTTAGGATCTGACTCACATCAGGGAAAAGAGAAACCGTACCAACCACTGATCTCGATTGTCTACACATGCACCTAAAACCAATTCTATTTTTTTATGCAATATTTGACATGTACTTAAAAGTAAACTTCAGTGTTTATCAACAGTCTGTCAGTCAGGTTTACCATGTGTCTTTGAAAGACCAGAAGTACTTCAAACATGTAATTATGGCCCACATAAATAATTCACTGGAAGAGGCATTGGTGACAGGTCAAGTGGACAGTGGGTGCATAAACAAGAAAAAGCTCAAGTCAACTGGGCTTTGATGGCTAACTTCACTCAGAGCATTAAAATTTGACATTTAAATGCCTGCATTAAATGTGGGAAACTACTTATCTTAGGGAAATGGTAAACTAGAATGGTTGTAAGGAGCTGTTAGAGTGAGGGCTATAGGGCTGTTAACCAGTTATCCACATGGAGATAGTAACTAAGAGTAAATTACTCATTTTGGGGGCAGACTGGGTAAATTTTAGTCTGTTGACAATCATTTATGATGAAGAGGGAAAAAAAACAGGAAATATGGATCTGCAACAAAATAACACCAAGTAAGCAATCCAGTGCTGAGCCACTGAGAGGACATATGTGAAAGGAAGGGAAAATACAGCAGAGTATTGCAACGTAAGTGCCTCTACGAAGGTAAACTGCACACAAGATAAGTTCATTTCCCAATTTTGTGGATAAGTGTAATCCCTAAATCCAGAGAGGTTTTTCATGAGTGAAATCCAGTCTTGGGACTCTGTTACAAGGAGCAGCTGAGGTCATCATCGTCAGCAGTTTGACTCCCAACTCTCCAAGTCTTCATTTTGAAGTCTCCTTGGGCAAGAATCCCAAATTGTTCCCCATATCTTTTCCATCTGTGTGTGAATGAGTTCTGGATAAGCACCTACCCTCCTCCTGCCATTAGTGTGTGAATGTGTGTGTGTGATTTGTTTTGTAAAGCGCTTCAGGTAGTCTTAACACTAGAAAAGCACTTTTTAAATGCAGTCCATTTAGCTTTCATAATTTTCAAATTAATGCTTGTCGTGTCCCTAGACTTGGTCGCTGCCTTCTCTGAAATACACCTGCTCCCAGACCACTGTGCCCCACACGCAGAAGAAACCCCAGAGGTTATGGAAGGTGCCACGGTCAAAAGGATTTTCATCTGTGCCGCAGTGCTTGAGGTAGGAGATGCGGTGGCGTGACATGAACTCCCAGGTGGTGGTGTTGAGAGAAACCAGGTAAAGGTGGGAGCCGAGCAGAAGCAGCACGACCAGTGAGAGTAGAGCCACCAGAACAGCCACAGCCAGCAGCATGCCGTTGGTACGCAGCCACAGCTGCCAG
Source organism: Acanthurus lineatus (assembly GCA_029814665.1). Lineage (NCBI taxonomy): Eukaryota > Metazoa > Chordata > Actinopteri > Acanthuriformes > Acanthuridae > Acanthurus > Acanthurus lineatus. The sequence continues at coordinate 1,330,784 of JAPZDV010000011.1, read as the reverse complement.
GTGGGCGTGTAACTGAATCCCGTCCTGAGGAAACAAGGAAACAAGGTTGGAATCAATCTGTAGTGGTTTCCCATCCGCAACATAGATCTACTTATTACTGTTGAACCTACCAGGCAATGTGCAGCCCCCAAAACAGCACCAACAGCTGGACAGCAAGGTAAAGAACAAACCAGCGGTGGTTCCTTTCACCAACACAGTTCTCTATCCAGGGGCAGTGATGGTCATAACGCCGCACACAGTGCTGACATGTCTGGCAGTGCTTTGACCTCATCGGCTGCTGCTTGGAATAAAGATCATTGCAATAAAAGGAAACATTATTATTAAAAAAAATTTTTAACAAACATACATTGATACAATGTGATTGTATTGCATTTTAGTGCTACACAGTGTAATGTCACTGTGAAAGAACCAGTAAATAGAACACTACAGGATCAGTGGAATCACTGAAGAAATCTTAATTTTATTGGCAATACTGGACCACCTGCCTGCTCCATGTTACAGTATCACTATGCTGTTTTGATACCACTCATTTATACTCGCACCACAAGATGACACCTATCAATCATCAGTAATGAACTGGTGTCAACGGACCTTGTTATCCTGAATCTTTCATGATGTGAAATGGGATATTGTTCCTCAGCTTTCACAGAACTATGCTTTAGGAGTAATGCAACAGTAATGGAACAATGTCATTTTGAGCAGTTGTATCAAGTGAAAGTTGGATCATTGTTATGGGATGAATAGATTTTAGTGATTTAAGTTCAATTGACTAAAAATGATCCTAGATTTATGTGTACTGTATCCAAGCAATTGGAAAAAGTGGTAGCGTTTTGAAAAGGGTGCAGCCAGGGGGGTGCCCTCCTACAGAAGGCTAAAGCAGAGGTTTTGAAGAATTGAATTCCAATGTAGAGCTGCAGTGGCCAATAAGCTGATCATCTAATCAGACTTCGTTCTATGAGGGAGTACAAAGCTGCAATTTACATTTCCAAATAGTCTGACACTCCAACACAAATCTGTGGTGATTGTGACAATGCCCTATTTGGTCTGGAACGGCCCTTATCTTGTTGTTTTAATGCTGGTAACATCCAAGCTTGATTTGAGCCAGCCCTGGTGAGATCACTGTTCTGTTAGCTGATTTTGACTATTGGTGTGAAAAAAATTACTGCTGTTGTTCATCAGCCTGGAAAAACAGATTTCTGAGGCTGTGACCTTCACTAACTGTCACAGCACATGATGTCCCATAGGAGGATGTGTGGGACTGCATTGAAGTGCATCACTTGCCAGTATTTTGTCCCAGAAAAAACAGCCATATTTACAATATATGAAGTTACATATATGAAGATGTTTTATTTTTGAGCCTCACGATTAGAAGAATTTCTCTCTCTGATCCACAAACATCAGCCCATTTAGGATGGAAGCTGGGACAGATTGGTACAGACTACACATGATGATTTGCTGATTGTTGATCTTGAAGGAGTGATGAGATTATTTTTACTTAGTGGCACTTGAGGTTGCATTTACATAACATTTACAGAACATTAAATGTGGTTGAATGCTCTAAAATCTGGTAGTCCATTAGGTTTCAGATAAAATAATGGCCTGTACATAAGCAAGGCTTTTCCCATTTGTTTCCGATTGAAAATAAGTGTAACACAGTATCAGAGACAAATTAAATTTGGTTGTTGTCTTGTGCTAGCCTGTATAATGACTTGTCAATCAAACTGTGATTAAAAACTGTCTCAAATATTGGGCTTTTTTATGGTAAAGTTGAACTTAAGATTATATTTGGATCACAAATTGAGCTTTTAATTGGCTTTCTGTGGCAGAAAGAAGGTTTAAGAGGAAATACAGACATAAAATCAATCCCAGTTTACTGCTGTACACAGAGACCTGATTGCTTAACTTAGATTATTAGAACTTTAACATTAGATCTCCTTTACTGTGCCATATGATGTTTCTGTTCGTGTGAACACAGAACTGTACCACTTGGCAACTCATCCGTAATTCTACACCACTGATGGATCCTTTAAGTGCTTTAGAACGTCAGGTGTTACATTTCAGCCTAAGAACTACAATGATCCCAGAGAGATGACAGTCCACGTTCACAGACAATATTTCAATCCCAGCAAGCAAAGAGTAAAGTATTAATTCAATCTTTGCCAGATCTTCCTAAGTTATCATTTACTTTATCACTTAAACTCATGACCTAAGTTCCATGCTTGACCAGTGAGTAAAGGTTATCCACCCTTTGTGAGATGCAGTGGAAAGCCATGAATACTGGTAAGTTGGCCTTGAGTTTAACATCTTTCCTTTTTTTCAAACTATGTGTCCTGGGATGAGTATGAACTTTGAGAATACAAAAGCATGCTGAAAATACAAAGTCAAGCATTGAAATCTACCAAAAACAAATACTGATTAAAAAAACCTGGATTTCTGTTTTGTGTAAAAACTAGATTTTAAAATATGTGGTGAAAGTGTGGTGCTAAATGTATCAGAATTTGAAAATCTGTGGGCAACTAACCTGCAGCAGACAGTGGCCACAGCGGCGCTGTCGCAGGGACTTGGTGGTGGGCGGGATCATGTCCTGCTGCTCCTCAGTCACTCCCAGCGTGAACTGGCAAAACATGAGACAAACTGGTCAGGGAAACCACTGGCCCTTTGCAGTTTAAGTTTTTATTAGTACCTGTTGTGTGTGCTCATCTATAATTTACCTACCACAAATGTAAATCTTACAGTTAAAATTTAGATAACGTTTCCCACAAGTTTGATGTAACCAGACTCTTTTACCACAAGTTGTTTATCATAACTGGTGTATGGTATGGTATGGTAATAGCTAGATCTGTAAATAACTGACTAAATAGAGGTGTCAAACATTACTCCACACTGTTTTCCAAGATACTGTGATTTATATCAACCAACACAAACCACTTAAAATGGTAGATTACTCCTTACATTCCAGAAGTCCCCTGCCTCACATGCACATGTACTGACTGCAAAACAACAATGCATCACCTGCACTGCAACACAAAACATCTGCAATGCCGTGAAGAAGCAGTAAGAGATATTATCAGAAATAAATAAATGTCTCTCAGGCCAGGGAGCCAATTCTTTTTTCAAAATAAATGTCAAAAGACAAAAATTAAACGACATATTTTGCTTCAGCGAGAAAAATGGTTGAGTGATTACCATGATTTTCACACCAACCTCCGCAGCATTATCCTTAAACATACCCATCCAAGACACCTATTTTCTTTATTTTTTACATTTTTTAAACTGCTTCCACCTTTTTTGCCAAGAGGGTTGCTGGTTCCAGTCACCCTCGTCTGCTACATCTCTGAATCCTAACAACAATCGTATGGACTATGAAATGAGCAATTAGGATCATCGATTACCTGTAAATCGCTGTCATCAGACAAGATGAAGCCTGGGTCCATCAGAGAAACAGCGAAATAGAGCAACACCGACACCAGCACCAGCAGAACGAAGAGCACAGGCTGGACGAGCTGGCCTGTCTCCTCCTGCTTCCGCAGCTCTTCAACCAAAACAAACAGGAGACTGTTTTAATACAGTGATACTCACTGAAGTCCTAATGAGAGATCCTAAATGTTACCTCCTGCCCAGGAAAGTTTATTTCATAAAGCATAGCTAATTTTGCCAATAAGGAAATGTTTATTTTGTACATTTACACACTTTTCTTCCTCAAAAAAACAACCGTGAAAAGGGTGTTTTATTATACGTTTAAAATATTTTGCCATTCAATATCGTTAGCTGAGTTATATGTCGCTTTAAGCCTAGGGCTAAATAAAATGTAGTGTGGCGTTACCATGTAACGTAAGCGTTTCCTAGAAGTGTGACAGGCTTACCTGTATCATGTAGGAAGAGTATCAGCGTTATGACCCATGTCAGAATCACATGAGCCGTTCTTACCAAAAACCCTGAGCCAAAAACATTTTTGAACATGGTCCTAGCATGTTACTGCATCCATCTTATTCATCAGATGGACCAAAACGTTGAACTGACCCCACTCCCGCTGACAAGACGGTCGGTGTTATGTGCTAGCTGATAGCTTAAGACCAAATGATATCCACCACGGAAAAACAAACCACTAATGTTACCGTTCCATGAACATGAAGGAGCGTCCTGCAAGCTAGCTAACGCTAATGCAGTCAGAGAATTAACGTTAACGGTTAACGTTATGTAGCGACCGTCTCCTTTCGCCTGCGGCGTTTAACGTTATGTAGTTTCGCGTTACTGAGCCTAACTCTGAATACAAAAGATTAAGTTTAAAAACGTAATACTTAAATTTGAGGTGATTGTGTGGGATTTTATATATATTCTGAATAATATTCTACAGTTAAATTACAACATAAACCGTCCGCTTCGTTTATTGCACAGTTTTGATGTCGTCACTGTATAGTCTCGGCCGTGAATGGCCAACGTCGATCACGAGACAATCTACAAAGGGTTGTCGGTAAAAGCGCATAGGACTATCCCGAGATCAACACGCATTTTTTTTCCCAGGATGGCGAAGTCATGACCCACCCTACTCTGCCTCTGATTGGCTAGTACTCGCTGCCTCGGTATTCCATGGGCTGGTTGGGCTAACTGCGCCGGGGAGGGAATGACGGAGTACGACAATTATAATTAAGGCCTCACCATTCTGGTTAAAAAACTTCAAGTCCGTTTCGTTCTTTCGATTTCATACGTTAACACTGTGTGCAATTTTTTGAGGTGGATTAAAGGAATGATAGTTACAGATAGAATGTTTTTTTTCTCCAGACAGACAGATGAAGATAGTCAGAAGTAGTTTACCTGTGAATGAACATAGCCCATTATAAGAATGCAATATAGCTAAGAGTGGAATCCAGCTGTTTTTGATCAGGCAAAAGTATTAATCACACTCTTTTACTTTAATTGCATTTATATTAAAAGAATTGATTCCTAATTCGATGTATGGCTCTGTAAAGTTTTTAGACGCAGAGGAACATACAAATTTCTGTACATACATTCACGATCCTCTTGTTCATATCACAGTAAATGCTGTATGCCTTATCTTTCCTTTTCTTATCTTCAGCCTGTTCCACTATTTTAAAATACTGAGCAGTGTTAAATAGATCAAAACTGATGACATCTGCATACTGCCAAGTTCACAGCACCAGAGCATCTAACTTGCAGGAGGTTTTCCATGACTTATTGTGGTTTAGTATACATCAGACTGAATTACAGTGTATGACTAAAAAGAATGGAAAAGGACACAATGTGAGATATTTCAATAGTATAATTTTTTAACATATGTAACAATAACAAACTTTATTTTACCTTCCAAACTCACCACTATTCCCTTATGTGTTTTAAGCTCTTCCTCAACCAGGAGACAATTATATGAGGAGCACAAAATGGTGATTTGATTCAATTATCTTCAGGTACACCCAAAAAAGAAGAAGAAGAAGAAGAAGAAGAAGAGGAAAAGAGAGAGCTCATTCTTGGTCTGTAACAACCCAAACACACCCTTTCAGGGTTGCCATTGCCTTTTTGGACTCCACTGTACTCTGATCTCTGCTTTCATCACGGAGTTCTTGATTAATTTAGGAAATGTTACTGAGCCTGCAGCTCTTTTGCCATTTTTTCATCCAGAATGAGGGGAGTTGGCAGTGTCCTCCCTTTCAGCAGTTTTTCCAGCCCCTGGCAAGGGAAGTGGGACAGAGATTAAATTACAGCACTGTAGATGGTCAATAAGAGAGGGAAAATTCTCAAGACAGTTATAGTGACATTGACAGTGACAGCAGTATAGTGGTGATGCAAGCTGAAAAAATGACATTATTTTTTATACAAGTGACTGCTCTGTAGGTTTAACCAGTTAAACACAATTAACAAATAATTCGATTAGGTCTATCTCTTTAAAGTGACAAACTTAATTTTTTATATGGATCTTTGGGCACAATCAATGTTCTCACCTCTCCAAAGTAGGAGACCAGTGGTGAAATCTCACATTGTGCTGAAGAATTGTTCCCCCCTGCTGATACACTAGGGGAAAAAAAGAAAAATTGGATTTCATGGTACTTTTAATATTTTTCCAATCTACAACACTCATGAAGTTATATGAAGATTAAGAGAATTCTGATCATTCCTCCTCCTATCCACTAAGAGACCATATCTACACACCCACATGACCCTGGCTGCTGAAGTTACTCATTAGCTTTGGCTCAAGTTCAGAAAATATTTTGCACCCACACAACATACACAACATAAAGACTGTTGATTTTATATTATATATTATATTATATTCTAAGGATTTACAGTGCTGTTCCATTAAGAAGGAATCTCTTCAAGGTCAGTGAGGAAGAAAATAATTCCTTATCCTTACACCTTAAAGTAAACAGATTAGGCTACAGTGTATATTCAATCATTTGTATGTTTTCACTGCTCCAAGACTTGGTGAATTCAATGGAGGATCCTGCACATATGCAAAAAATATTTGAGAGCAAAATCTGCATTTCTAACCTTCTGAGAATGCCTTGGTCAGTTTTGGTCCAACTTAGCACATACACATAATAAATTGACCCCAAACTGCATTATCTTGGTATTTTAGCCCCACTGCAACAAAACCTACTTAGTATAGAAACTGCTGTGAATAGGATCAATTGTGTTCCCAATCTTTTTTAAAATTTCTTGATCAAGGGTAGAATTCAAGTGCTGCAGTGTGTATATAGGAACATTCTTCTGACCTGGCTGTAGTAGAAAGAGTATTCCCATGTTCATCCAACAGCATGGCCCCTGCAGTCATAGCCCAGCGGCAGTGTTGAGCTAGCAAAGAGTTTCTGGCTGTAGTGGGGCTGTCTGTGGCTGCTCCATCTGCATTTTTCAGGGGAGAAAACTCATCCTCCCTTACAACCTCAAACACAAAAAATCTCCTTCCAAAGACATAAGGTAAAAATGTTAATTAGCTATGTTATAAGATTGAGTTAACATAGATTAAAACAAGTGGTGTCAAGAGCTAAAGAAAAAATACCTGGAAAATGGAAATACATCAAAAACAAATTTCTCCATCTTAATGCCATTGGGTTTGGTGGGCTTGACATGATTACCACAGGTGTCCACAAAGGGCACTTTCTTGATTGCAACATGCTGTTTCAGTTGCCCTTTAAACTTCCTGTAAAATGAAAAATTTGGAGATTAAAAGCAGTTTTCTTACAGGACTCGACAACAAAAGAACAAAGAAAGATTGTCCATATATTTAAAATAGATGTGGCTTCAGGGGGTCATGCACTTTCACAGCTCTGTAACAAAAAACTTGCTATTCATTTTTCTAGTTTCATATTAGGGATAAAAATAAAAGTTCAAACTTTGACTGATGTTCAACGGTAGGTCTAAGAGTCATCAAAATCTTTAAGAATCATTTGCTGGGCACAGTGAATATTCATATAACATGTATGACAGTCGGGAAAGTAGCAACTATAGTTATTAGAAACCTATCTATTGATGTATGATTTCACACCATCAATTCTACTGACAGTCTTAGAGTCTACTTGGCTACATTTTGTACATTCTCGCTTGATAACCCCACTGCCAGCATGTATTAAAGTAAATAAACAACTATATCATTGAGTAAACAGATGAGAATATCATTAAGTCTGCTAGTCAATATTTAAGAGTGGGAACTTATTTGTAAGAGCAGAATTAGGTTTGCTAGCATGTGAGATTTGAGTGAGCAACAGAGTTTCTGTTGCTCAAACTGATCAAAGGTGACTCAAAAACAAATCAGCACTGAGTGTAAACTACTCTCTTTGACATGGAGGTGAGGTGTATCAACTTTTCCCTCTGTCAACTTTCTTTTCTTTTTTTGTTTTTAGAATGGTCAAATATCCAGGAAAAACCAAAACCAACAAAGTGCTCATTTGTTTCATAATACTTGTTGACTCTCTGTGAAACTGGGCCTTCAGCCCAACTGGTTTCTTCACAGGACAAAAATAAGTCACAAATTTCTTCATTTTATTAAAAAAAACAGCTAAATATTCATTTTAAACAGCTGGCCAGTACAGTTTTTCCCAAATGTTACACACAAGGAAACTGTGCACTTCAGATCATCATTTGATTTCTATTGATTACTAAGAAAAAAACATCTGTCCTTTTAGCTGTTAAATCTTATATAGCTAAAAGAACACGGACCCATGCTTTGATATGCCTATTCAGAACAAAGCTTTAAAATATGTACCAAAATCTGTGATGACTGGAACATAGGCTGAGGAGCTGTGGACATTATCCATAACACCGTACTGTGCCAAGTTTTTTGGTTGATAGCAGCCGTGTTTCTCAACCAGTCTTACTTATTTATAATAGAAATATGCGTCTTACTGCTGTTGATGAAGTTAAAACAGGGTCTGTTCTATAAAAGTGTCAAAAGGTGACACAAGTTAAGCTCCATGTGCTCGTTTTGTAGAGACTGTGGTGTCCAATTTAAAACTAATTTGACTTTATGTGTGAGAAATGACGCCTGCCAGAATTTTTGGGCTTCAGATACATTGCAACCATCCAGCTAATTAGACTAATTAGGTAAATAAGTTCTTTCACATAATATCCAGCTTTCATGACGAGTTTTGTCATAGCTATTTTGGCATTTTGGACTGATGTAGCAAACAAATATTAATATTAAACTTTCAGTAAAATAGGGTTTGGTGCTTATTTTTTATGATGCCATTAATAAACAACAACTATTGATGACACAAAGTAAAAAAAAGCTTGCATTTGCTTTGGTGATTGACATTGTATTTCCTGCAATCAGCCTTAAAAAGTCTGATCAGAGTACCCTTGGTTAATATGTCAACCTGATTTCACTTGCTGCGACAGCCTTTGCTGTGCTGTAAGAGAGATCCTGCCAACACAAATAAGACAGTACAGGTACATACTCTGCTACATCCTGCAGGAAAGTTCTGGTGAAGAAGTGATTGCAAATGTTTCCAGCACTGTACACCAACTCCCCTCCAGGTCCTCGGAGCTCAGCTGTCTCTGGTTTGATCTCACTGTACTCCACCACCTGGCAGACACCTTGTACCCTGCAAACCACACCCACTGGCTCTGAAGGATAGGCCTTTTCCACCACCTGTGACAGGATAGAGGTTACCTCTTGGTTTTTTATTTGATTTCAATTCTTCCCACTGAAAATTGTTCTTACAGAAAAGATCCAGCTTTCTAAGCCAACCTTGAAAACATGAATTAAACTGTCTTGGTGTGGCATCCTGACACCTTTATGTGCTATGAGCTTCAGATCACTTCTTCTCTATGACAGCCTGCAGCTTCATCAGCTCTGTCCTCATGATTGCAACTTCAAAAACTGTCATCTAATAAGTAAGTCTAGTAATTCCTTCTTCACTGCTTGCAGGACCTACAGCAAGTTTTTTGGCTGGATGTTCACCTGTTACCATGATATTGCAGGTTTCATGCAGTTAAATTATATATTAGGAATCTGTTCAATTAATAGTGGATTTAGTTTTCTGTACAAATATTATATAAAGTTAGAGGTTTGATATTATTTTCATGTCTGTGTGTTATGAACAGTGTATTGCGCATGGTAGTCCTAGCTTAACATAAAGAGAGACAGGAGAAAACAGTTACCCTGGCTTTGTCCAAACTGCAAAAATTTACTGACCAAAAACTCCAAAGAAGAGAGGTTTAGATATATATGTTTCCCCAATACTAACTCCAATACCTAGACATTGTGTATGCGCTCATACAGAGCATATTAAAATTTGTCAAAGTTGCATACAGGTGGACAGCATGCTGCTGAGAAGTGACAGGGTCCAGAAGGGTTCACTCCAGAGTGAGATGAATGCATGCAGTCAGACATGTTGAAGCCCCTGGATGGGAATAATTCTTTTGGGAATGTCTGTCCAAATTTTTCATCTTTATGCTCCTATTACTGAGCACCACTCTCACGAAAACACAATGAGGTCTCTCTGTATTTTGAATGGCTTTGATAAGCAAATGTTACTAAACTCTTTCTTGCACAAACTTTATGTTCGTTTTAGGAATATCAGTTTACAAATCAGTATTTGTATGCCTTCTATTATTTCAATTGGCCACCAAATAAAAACAGGTCTGCATCCCTTTTTGGGCTCTAAACCTAAGTTTTGAAAAAAAACGTTTTGGTTTTGTTAAGCCAGCTCACCCAAAGAAAGCCCCCCCCCCACCAAGCTGATCCCAGCTTGGTGCATGGATTTGTGTACTTACCAACACTCAATATGCAAAGATGAGACATCAAGCTTCTCATCTAATTCTCAGAAAGAAAGCATGCAAAAGGATTCTTTTACTCTACCTTGGCTGCACAGTCTGCTCCTTTGCTCACACAGAACCCGATAAACGCAGGGTCAGCCATCTTGACCAAGATGTTGTCAACACAGTACACATGCAGGTACTCTACTCCCCGCTTCCTCATGTCTTCCAACACCTTATTGTCCACCAGCGCCTGGTACAGGCCACCATTCCCATCTGACAGAGGGTGGGGAGTTTTGAAACATGAACTCATTACCTCAAACTATCCTGAACACACATTAGCTGCAACAGGTGAAACCAAGGTGATCTTCCCAGCTACATGTGTCTGGATCTTTTTAAGAAGCTGATGGACACCTACCTGGAGCCATGGCTATCTTCCCTTTGCCCTGCAGGATGACCTTGCCATCAAAGGTCACTGCTGGGATCATCCTTTGCTCAAACATAATGATATTAGATGGCTCAAGACCAAAGTAGTTGTTTTCCTTGAAGAACTTCTCAGTGGGGGCCAGAGTGAACTCACTGGTCATTATGTACCTGAGGTGAAAATGAACACTCTGTGATCTTGGTTACATTGTTTACCTTTAAACTTTACCAAGCTGAATCACATAATCAAAAATCATGTTCACATGTCTCAGGAATAAACCCTGTGGACATCATCACTGTAATAGCCTATTTTTAGATGTTAAAGGACTTGTTTTATCTAGATTTTTTAAATGCAATTTCACAAAAAAAACATTAACATATGATAGATAAGACCTAAAAACTGCACAAGGCTTTTTTGGGAAAACTTTAAGCAACATATATGAGCACATTTTGTGAATAAGGCACCCAATAAGAGGCAGAGTAGGGGGTGTTTTGCAAGAAAGTGGGATTCATAGTATCATGGTTAAACAGTATATGCAGCTTTAGCCACAGCTTGCAGTGACTATCTCATCTACAAGCTTCAACCACTTGTATGTCTGCTACTCAAGTTATTTGGTTTTATTTATATCTGTTTTATTTGAAATCAGACCAGTATATACCTATGTACCTATGCAGTGTCATTGTTTGTAAGGGATAATAATATAATTATGTGTTTACAATTTTTTCTGCTGCCCCATATGAGTGTAAAAATAAAAAAATAAAAAACTCACTTAATGGCAGTTTAACGATGCAGGTGATTTGGAGGTTTTACTCTCTGGGTGTTCTCTACAAATCTAAATACACTACAAACTAGATGTGCCCAGGAGGAGCATGTGTCAGTTGCAGCAACCTACATTTTTCTTCCTGCTGAGAAGCTCCACAAATAGGTGCACTATGAAAATAATGCCAGTGGGGGTCGCCAGAGAGCCAATTGGCCAATCACACTCACAGAGCCTGAGCTGACTGGAGCCTACTTGCCTGTCTTGTTGACAGGAGACTTTTATTTCCCTTTTTAAAATTTGCCACAATGCTAGTGGCATCCTAGATAAGGCCTGGAAAGGCACTGTTAGCAGCCAAGTAGGGGCAGGTTTTTCTGCAAGGCATTCTGGGTAAGAGTGTCAAGCAAGGTAATATTGTCTCTCCCTAGCTGAGGAAGGTCCCTCACATAATCTTACCATGGAACAGTGCATCTTGAGCCATGCTTTCTGTCTGACAGCTCCTGGATTTTGAGAATACGCTCTGCCTGAATTTGATACAAGGTTTTGCCACTTGGCAGCCCAACGTTATACATCCCTTTGGGATACTGAACACCAAGACGGGTCCCCTGACCACCAGCCAAGAGCAGGACTCCAACTCGATTCTTTGAGATTTGCAGCAGTCCTGTTAAAACAGAGTGGTAACCTAAGTGGCAGCACAATGCATGAACGTAAACTTCATTTATTTGCAATCAAGGGCTTGAAATTTAAGAGGAAAACATTTACTTACCACAAATCTTTGTTTTAGGCCCTTATATGTAAAATCTTTGATAAAACTAAAAACTGGCATTTATCTCTAACGTGTTGTTGTCACTTTAACATGCTTTGTAATGCTGTGGTAGAGTTTTTCCATCAATACACAGGAGAATAGCAGTGATTTTGAATGTCTTTTGGCTTATGCCCCTCTGGCCCCCAGCCCCTTGTAGCAGGTGACGTATGAGCAATGAGCAGTTCAAAACATGATGTTTCTCGTCTAAGATTGTTTCATATTGCTTTTAGAGTTGTTACAAGGCAAATCTTTGCCATTACACAAAAAAGTCAAATATTTCAGACAAAATGTACAGAATTTGTTCTTTGTAAGCTATGTACTCCTATCTTGTCACCCTTTGGATTAAGTCCCAGGTTTGACACCATTGCTTTATTCCATCTACAACTTCATCTTTCTGCTGACCTTGCTAAAAAGGCAAGCAAATGCTTGACATTAAAGGAGCCTAAACACCGTCAATCTGTTGTCTGTGATGAGGCCAGTCATCCCGCACTTGCAATTAATATCCTATTTTTCAGGATGATCTCCCTTTAGTTAAAGCCACACAGGTGTGGTCACTTACAGTGGCAGATTTGATTTATTTTTAGGATGGTGCGGGGTGTGCACACTTGCTTTGTACATCTGTAGGGGCTTGATAGGTTATAAGAAGTTAGTTATAAGAAAAGTCCATGTTGTTATTCAGTAACCTGGCACCACCCTCTTAAATCACTTTACCTAGTTTTGAATGTCGATTACCGTAATCTCTCGAGAAAAGTGCACCACCTTTGTTGACACTCACCTTCATTTTCCCACTGCGCGAGTAAGCTTTTGTCACTTTTTGTCACGCTGCCGATGAACTCTGAAGGGACCGGCTCTATATTCTGATCCAGACTAGTGGACGGGGAGGCTGCAGCCCTTGCAGCCCCCTCACAGTGATCCTTCAGTCCCTTCATATCCAGCAGAGAAAGCTCCTGAAGGAAACTGTCCCTCTCCTCCTCACAAAGCTCCGACCAAAACTGCAGAATGTGAGACTGGTCTGCACTCTCCAAACTCTCTTTAACTTGCTCTAAGGAAAGCATTTTGTGTCAGTAACGAGGCAAACGTCGAGGAGAAAAATTCATAAGCATATGCATACAACCCCCTTCTCTTCGCAGGCTATAGGTGATGTAGAAGTGTGGTAGTTTGCAGGAAATGGCTGAGCCATGAAGAACTCGTGACTGCAGCTCGCGGATCAAAACAAGGATCCTGTGGTTGAAAACGCAAATAGATCAGGATACAGTGCTGCTGCCGAATGACACACGTCTTTATGCTGTTTCAGGATTACCGGAAAAAAACATGACTGAAAAAAACTATGAAAAACATGGTTCGGACCACTTCCTGTCCTTTAACTCAGCAACAAGTCCTGACTCAGCGTCTGAAACATGCACCGCCTATTTAAAACTAGTAGACGGCTGCACAAGTTTTGTTGGCGTACTTAATTATTTGGAGCTCTAAAGAAACAGCTGCTTTTATTGTAGTCTTTTAATTAAAAGGGAACTTATACAGTTTCGCAGTTTCGCAGTATTTGCAGTTATCTTGACGAGAACGTGGCCTAGAGTCAATATTCTTTGATTCTTTTTTTCTCTGAATACATCTTTGCTCCAGTGGTCTCCTATTTACTAAATGTCAGTATCAGCAACTGAATTATCTGATAAACCTTTATATCTTATTTATTTTTTTAGATGGGCAGGGGCGATTCTAGGATCTGAGCTTTAGGGGTGCTAAGCATCCAATGGGGGGGGGGGGGGGGGGGGGGGGGGGGGGGGGGGGGGGGGGGGGGGGGGGGGGGGGGGGGGGGGGGGGGGGG
>JAPZDV010000011.1:1293574-1316670 GCA_029814665.1 Acanthurus lineatus | reverse complement strand
CCCCCCCCCCCCCCCCCCCCCCCCCCCCCCCCCCCCCCCCCCCCCCCCCCCCCCCCCCCCCCCCCCCCCCCCCGAACGAGAGGGAAATACTGCAGTTAAGCTTTTTTGTGACAATGTGTGTAATTTTATGTTTTACTGGTTTTAACCTCTGTCCAAAGTTTGCATATCTTGTGAGTTCAAAATGAGAGATGTTGATGATATTTAGTAACTGACTAAATCACTAAATTCATTCTTTTAGGATTTAAAAAAAATGAAATAATTGCAAGCCTTTCTCAGGTAAAATAAGAATTCTTCATGTTGATGGAATGTTACAGTCTTTTGCCAGAAGTGACTTCTTTCAGGGTTTATGTTGGACATATTGTAATTAAAAGAACTCATGTAGTAAGCAGTTGCAGCAGAATCGACATACTCAGCACTGACTCAGTCAGTAAGACATGGCTACAAAAAGCAGAATCATTTGCAGAGATGGACCTACGTTGCTGCTGCTTTTTTTCTCAGCAGGAGGATCTCAGTGTATTGTTCATTAAAATGCGCCTGAGCTTGGTGTCATGTGGGAGGGATCGCCTGCTAAATGCGTATGTATGGAGTGACTCTGACCAAGTGCAGGAGGATAAGAAGAGAGGGATGAAGCATCACTCAGCATATTTTTTTGCTGTGAGGGAGGTGCAACTGAGGGGAAACCCTTAGCTTCACCCTACCCCCTCCTTCTACTCTGGCTTACAATTGAAGGCATAAATTAATTTCTGTGCTGCTATCCTATCCTCCATTGGCTGTGGGGTTCTTTCCATGACTCGACAGTTAGACCTGCCAGTATGGGCTACAGTGATTGGTTGGGTTCAGCTGCAGTGAGGATGCAGGTTTCTGGAAGCTCTCTCTGCTGCATTTCTCTTGCCACTGATGCTGAAGCCGGCTAAGTGGAAGTTCCAGTCTGTCTGCTCTTGCTGCCTTCATTTTTGCATTCTCAACATGAGATATTTATGGTGTGAAATTCTAGGTTTGATCAATGGAGAACTAATTGTGCCTCAGAAATTATATGGAAGCAGTTATCTTGGTACATTTAATGCTTACGGACCTGAGCCTGGACGTCTGTCAGTGGAGTGATTTTAACAAGAACAAGATCCAGTACATTGATGATACACACAGACACTGAGCTGGAGCTGTAAATGGAAGAAAGTGGAGGAGTCCCATCTGCTGTCCCTGGTTGTCCTTAACCGACCTTTCTACACTTTCTCAGCTGAATCAACTCTTTGCTTTTAGCCAACAGACACAGTCAAGTGTCACTGTTTTGTCTCAGTAGCGGCAGTCACTTATAGAAGGATGCTGCAGGACATGCTGAGCTTCCTGTGCCACAGCCTTTTTGGCATGACACATTGTAAGCCTACAAAAGCTCAGTTGCAAGAGGAGAATAAGACTGAGGCTACTGACAACTGCAAAGAGCAAAAGGCTGAACACTGCTCTGACAAAAAAGAAAGCAGTAAGAGTATTGTTACTCCAAAGAAGACAACAGTATTAATTATGGTGGCTCCACCTACAGATCTTCAACAGGTAGGATAAAAGAGGTGGCCGTATCCTCTTACCCCGCTTACAATAATAGATCAAGGCCTGATTTCTAGGCCTGGTTAACTTTTAGGGGCAACAGGGGGCAGTGGGTAGGGTTGATCTTCTTTAAAAAGCATCTCTCTTCGAGAATAATGACAATTGGCTGATCAACCGATTGGCTCTTTAATAGGGTCTAGAAGTAGCCTTTCACTACAGTTAGGTACCAGCAACAAGTAGCACAGGGTCAAACCTCATCTCTAACTTATTTAAACTCTAATAGAGGTTAGCCTATACATTCTCCTTCTTTCCCAGTAGGCTCAGACTTTTCCTGTACTCCAGAAATAGGATGCCCTTGTTTACTGTTAGCACAACTCTGTTATCAAGAATGCTTCATGTTTTGACTTTTTGTACAGCTGCTGTTCTTTGAGTCACCTAGGACCTAGTCAAAGTATGAGTGTCAAATTTTTAACCTTTGCATATGGCATCCATTTATTTAAATCCAAAGATTGAAATTAGCACCTAGCAGAGAGGTCTGTCTTGATGAATAATATTCTCAAAAAGCAATTCTAAAGACTAAACTACTCAGAATAATGGAGATGGGATGACATCCATATTTCTACTTGCTAGTCACCAGTAACTCAGTGCTTGAAACTGTCGTCATGAGAGTCCTTGCTTGTTTATGTATTCAGTGAAACACAAGTTGAAGCAGCCGCTGCATTGTGATCTGTAAGCTTTAGCATGTATTTTTATGTTTATACATTTAACCTATTTTCACTGCTGAGTCGGTTTGACACCCCGTGTGTATCACTCAAAGTGTTATTACAGACCCTTCTGTCTGCTTCTGTCCGAAATCATTTTTTCATTTTCAAAAATTTATACAATATTTCTCAAGGGAGTGAAGTTATTGGCAGTGTGAACTCCATGCTCACTCCAAAAGCTTGACAAGCATAGTAACAGTAACTGAGGGGGATGTGGCTTAGGGAAGGAAATTCTAAAGGCTTCTGTTTAGATCAGTGAAGGGGGGGTGGGCAGATAAAAGAAATAAGTGGCCACTAGAAATGTTCAATTACCTGCCTTATTGACAGGTAACAAAAGAGCTTAATTTCAGACCTTTTTTATTTGGCTATTTCGCTCCCCTTAAAACTATTTTTTTGTCTTTTGATTACAACTGTCCATTTTAATCAAATCTGACATATGGCAATCAGTGACATTTTTAAAATTTTATGAGCAAAATATTAATCCAAATTAATATTCAGGAAAATCAACTAGCCTGCTTTGATTATTATTATCATAGTGGAATAAAAAAACATCTTTTTATGACAAGGAAACAGACAGCTCCCTAGAGTCATGTAATTGCAACCTCTTGCGTTATCAAAACAGCTGCAGCAAGAATTTTGCAGTACCAGGCTGTCCCACAAGAAGGCCAAGGTGACAACATAGAATGTCTTATTAAACCGTCCAAAACCCAAAGTTTTTATTTCTATTCAGTGCTTGCTTATAGTGATACAAGAACTTTGGGAAAAAGAACTTTTTTTGATGAATGACAGTTGTAACTTTTTACTAATAAAGGAATAATTTCAGTACCACTTTAATGCATTTTTTTTTTATTTTCATTGGAATTTAGAGACACTTTTTATTTCATTTTGGTAAAAAAAAAACAAAACAAAAAAAACCTTTGGATAATAGCCTGTTTTTAAAGTCTTAATATTCAAGTCAAGTTTTATTTTGTTGATAATGTATTTTACATCAATGATAAACTCTTATAGTACATCTATGGGCTAAATACCTACCAGCTTTGGCACGGACAATTACTAAGCCTGTCACAGTGCACACACCCGGCTTTTAACCACTCTCAGGTCTCAATACACTCTGATTTCTAGCAAGCCATAATTTATTCATATAACACATTTGTTTTCAAGTGTAAGCACAATGTGCTGCATAGAGCAAGAGCTAACAAGAAAATTGCAGCCCTTTACAGTATGTGTACAATGTAAAGATAAAATATTAGAGATAGGCCAGCACAATTAAAACAAACATAAAATATGAGTTAAAATCTATCATAAATTAAAATAATGAAGACTTGAAAATTAGGAATCTCATTAAAATATGAAGATGTAAAATTTGATTGATACAATATAAAAAAAGAAATTAAGATAACAGAAGAAGATTAAATAAAATAATAATTAAGACAACGGTTGGTTAAGAAAATGATTAAGACATTTAAATTTTAAACAATTAAAAGAGACTAAAAAGATCAAATAATTAAGACAATTATTAAGACAAACAAAGCAGATGACCATAAGGTACGACTAAAAAAACAGCAACTGGTAGCAAATTTCATTTACACCCGAAAGGTCATATGGACAACAATTGCATGAAAACGAGTCATTTAAAAAAAAAAAAATACATCCACAGAAATTTAAGAAAGGTGCAGAGTGAAAGTCTATATTTTCCTTAAGAAAAATTATAGAGGTAAAATAATTGCTTAAGCATTTTTGTTGAGTCCAAATGATCATTGTATTTACATTTGAGCTAGTTTACGAACAAGATCTAATATGGCCGAATGATCTCTGAGCCAATAGCATAATTATGTTGATGTTATATGTTATATGACTTCAGAGGCTTAGGAGTTGCTGTAGCATTAGTGCATAGGTTTCTTTGCTATAACGTCTGAAGATAAATGAAGCAATTGTCAGAATTGAAAAATATCAAGTTGAATCCCTGACTAGCTACGTCATAATTAGTGACAGTATTCTAAGTATAAATGTTGTCCTTTAAAATCTATTTCACTACATTTTTCATCTTCTTTTTCTTCTGAGCTCTTCTAGTCATTACATTTGGATCATCCTCTATAATGCATTTCGGTTCCCAACCCTAATTGTGATAATAAAAGCAGATGTAGAGATCATAAGCATTAATACTGGTTTACGATCTCCATCATGGAAGTCCAGCGATGCGCAGTCAAATTTTTCCTCTTACTAGCATTGCAAATCATCTGGCAAAGTATTGCTCATGTGCATTCTGTGAGAGATAAGCGTGTAGATCTCATCTGACCTGCACAACCTGTTGTTCCTTCCATTGGTTAGCCATTTCCTGCCAGAGAGTGTATATTTGTGTTTTAGCTAACTCTCACTTCTTGTAGAAGTCCTTCCAGTTGGCTTAGCAGGCTGTGCAGAAAGTGCAGTGAATTGTTAAAGAAGCCTAATAACCTGATATGTGTGATGACTGAAAAGGGGTTAAATGCAGGCTAAGTCAACAATGCACAGATGGTAGGAGATCGTAGAAGCTGCCTTCTTCTAATCTCTGCTCCTGTTTGCCCCATAACTATGTCCACAAAGCAATAAAGCTGTCTCTAATAAACAGTGACTGAGTTCAAGTTGATATGCTTTGCAGGAAATGTTGCTCATGTACATCTAATTCATGTGTACTCTAATATGTAGACATGGCCAAAAAATGTTTTTTTGTCTTTTTGTTTTTTTGCTTTCCCTGTTTGTTGTCTTTTTTTGTGTTTGTTTCTCAATAAACATAAATTCCCTAAAGGTTTTTTCTGTTTCTCTTCTCCTTACAGAAAATAGTGAAAGCAGGAGACAAAGACCTGGATGGACAGTTAGACTTTGAGGAATTTGTTCATTATCTCAGAGACCATGAGAAAAAACTCAGGCTGGTCTTTAAAAGTCTGGACAAGAAGAATGATGGTACGTAATGTTGTTACAACTAGTGACTAGTTGGTGCTCTCAGCAAATTAGTATTACATTTCTATAAATTTTGGGTAAAGCAGAATATTAATAAAGTACCAGTGGCAATGATATCTTGACTTAAATTCCTAATATGGATCAATTATCATCACCCCCTCAGTGGCAGATTGGCAGCTGACTAAAACCGAGTGGCTAACAAACTTTGTCCATGTTGGCTTGCCTGCCTTTATCAATGGACATACAACAATACCTTGATACTTTCCAAGCCTAGTTTACAGGCCACTTTGATAAGTAAATTCACCTGTATGATTTAATTCAGTGAGACTCACCTTTGATTAATGGAACAAATGAAATAATGAATTTATCTCTGTGGTGAAGGACGGATAGACTCACAAGAAATCATGCAGTCTCTGTGTGACCTGGGAGTAAACATCTCTGAGGAACAGGCTGAGAAGATTCTCAAAAGGTGGGAGTGATGCCATGTCTCAATTCACATTTTCATTTCTAACTTTCTTCTAAGCATGTGTGTCGTGTCTCTCGTCTTTTTTCGTCATCTGATGCAACATTTACAGACACAGGATCAGATTCAGAGAAACTGTTGTAGACTCCCTCCTTACAACCACAGGCAACATTTAGATCAGAGGTTCCCAACCTGGGGTCTTAGCACCAGAGAGCACAGAGGGTGTTGGAGGCTTCCTCTGCTTACAGGGGTTGCACCAAAGATCTCATGGTGATGCACATGGCTGTTCTACTCTAAATTAGTCAAACTGCACATGTTAAATATAAAAGAAATAAGAACATACTCACTAGATAAATTATTTTATGCAAAAGTCTGTATGTAAACATATTTTAAAAGACTGCCATTGAAAAATTGGGTAGACTACTTATATAGTTGCCGGACTTATGTGACTTGTCAGTCTGTGCTGTCTGGCTCTGTAACATGCATTCAGATTTGTCAGGCAGATAACGTACGTACGATAACATATCACTTAATCAATAATGGCTGAGAATTGTAGGAATGCACATGACTTAGTATCAAAAAGACAGTAAGACTTTATTTAGAGACGTACCTTAAGTTAGGTTTTATGGAGGGACAAGACAAGTTATTGTGTGCTGAGGAGCTAGCTAACAGCAGCATGAAGCCAGGCAAAATGAGACAACTCCAGGAGACAAAACTGGAGGATACAATTAGTGAAAGTCAGTAATTTTATTTAAGAGGAAAAAGCAATTGATATAATATTAGGACCTCTGTTTTTTTTTTTTTTTTGGTATTTGTGTGTGCACAGGGGCCAACTTTTCTGTATTCTTAGAAATACACAGGGATTCTCTAAGTAAAAAATGGTTGGGAACCACTGATTTAAGTGACAATCTGACCTGTTTTTGTCATATTTGTTAATGATGTTAAGTGACACTCTATTCTTTTGCCTCTTTCAGACATGCATCTCCTTACATTAAAACAGTGCCTTTTAATATTATTTTTATTTATTATTATTATTTATTATTAATATTATGGTCTTATCATGTTATAATGAATAAATAAGCAAACCAGTTACTTTTATGTACAAGTCCGAATAAAGGGCTATAATAGCGCACAAATAGAGCCATAATTAAAATTATATTAAAACTTTTTAGGATAACACATATATCACAAAAAAACTTTTCAGCACAAAGACAATAAAATCAATCAACAATAAAATAAAGATTAACAAAAGTTTCAGAACTATAAAACACTGAAAATTAGCCTGTTTATATTGTGAATATTTCCTTTCATGTTAGCAGAGTTTTTCCCTCATTTGTAAGGAGCAAACATGTTAAATAAACAAACAAGAAAAAGAAATCATCAGGCCATCATCCTTGTATTTCATCATGACAACTGCATGAAAGAATTAATAGATATCTAGTAATATGCTAAAAATACAAGGTATGTAAAGAGGTCTCTTAATCAAAACAATGGGTGCAAAATAGCGTGGGAACATGGAATTTTTATTTACACACACACACACACACACACACACATATATATATTTAGTTAGTTAGTTAGTTAGTTAAATAGTCACTGTGCAGATTAGGCACATTTCCTGACTACATTTCTTATTCTCTGATCGTTGTTACCCCTGGAGTTATCGATAGATGGAAAATAAAAAGTTACCTTGAATAAAATTACTGATTTTTCTGAACTTAAACATTGTTTCAAACAATTAGGATAATCTAAGTACACAAATCAACGAAATATATAGCACAGGTATAGTTGTTTGAACATTTTAGAACAGTGATGTTGCATTTTATGTGTTAAAATGGCATGTAAGCAAATGTTACTCAACACATTGCCATTCAGTGTTTCTGCACTGTAAGACATTTTAAAATATGTAGCAGAATTCCCCAGTAAATTATTAACTCAATGATGATATTGGGTTGGAGATTTACTATGAGATGGAAGGTGCAAAGACAGAATAAGTTTTAAAATCCATCACTGATACAGTGGTTCAGAGAACACAGATTCACTTCTCTTTCTTAAAACCATTATTCAGCTCAGCAGCAGCACTACATGTCAAATATCCTTACTCTTTTCCTGTCTTGTCCAGTGTTAAATAAGGTAGACAGAAAATTGCATACATTAACTTACATTTAATTGTCTTAATTAATTGTTTAAAATAAATATATGTCAGATGTTGTATTTCTGAACTGCGTAAATCATCCCTCAACAAATTCATTTAGGCCAGCTACACACTAGACGATTTATCAAACATTTGATATTTCCAATCTCAGGTTGGCTGCCTCTGACAGAATATCTGCAGTGACCAATGACAGCAAGCACACCAGGAAGTTTTACCCGCCGGATGTTGCGTACTTTAACATTTACCACTGTACCAGTTTTTTTTATTTATGGCAACAATGCAAGTGCCTGTTTGAGGTTTCATGCAAAACATACCATAGATAAATTTCTAAAGTCACATTTGATCTTTTTAGTGTCTGTGAGATCTCCTGTCTGTAAAATTGCAACTGTGAAATCGTTAATACAAACAGCAAATGTGTGGTCTCATGGTCTGGATGAATCATTTAGAACGCAGGTTCAGAGGATTATGTTAAAAAATTGTTGGTACTGTCCTTCTGTCTGTGGTCTCCCACCTTTTTTAAAACAGATTAAGATCTGATAATTGTCCACTCTAAACCAGTTTTATTTAATTTTCCATGTCTGAAAAAGGCATTAGTTTCCTTAGCCATGGTGCCTGTCACTACTCATTGACCTAGTTGATCTAGTTGTTCTATTTATAAAGCAACAGCTGGCTCATGTTGATATGGCTCAGTGTGATCTATGTCTAGTTCTTCTAACCCTTCTGTCTGTGTGTCTGTCTGTCTGTCTCTTCCTCTCTCTGGCTGGTCTCAGAATAAGGAAGGGTCATATCTGGGCCCCTATCTTGTAGTAAGTAATAGCTTCTATAGTCTGCTATTGCTGCAGTGATCTCCATGTCATAGCCAATTACCAGCTGCTATTTTTTTCAGTGATTTCAAATGAAAAATGCAACAAATGTCACACTAGCAAAAAAAAGAAATGCTGGGACAACAATTTGGATTGAGTCGTGGTACAGTGCTGAAGTAAGCATCCTGTTACAGAAAAATTCACATGAACTCAAAAAGGAAGCCAGAAGAACAAATTTTACCAGTACTGAGACACAACAATGCATACGAGTGTAACATATGAACATATAGCTTGTTCTTTCTGCTGTCTAAAACTGTCACATTTCTAACAGTTAGTATCTGCTCTGTTATTTTACATCCCCAGTATGGATAAAAATGGCACAATGACAATTGACTGGAATGAGTGGCGGGATTACCACCTCCTGCATCCAGCAGACAACATTCCTGAGATCATCCTTTACTGGAAACACTCCACGGTACACACTCCTCCTCTCTGCTTGAAAGCAAACCCTAATAAACATGAAGTACAGACACTTTGTAAAAATCTCATCTCTTCTACTTAAGTGTATTTTTGTGACTATTCCTTCAGACAAAGAAAGTTGAAATGTTCAATAGCATCCCAATGAAGAAGTAAAGTTATCTAATAAAATAACCCAAGTAACATTATTAGGCAATAATAGATGTGCATATGAATGTGGCTAGAATGTATGTTGGATCATATATTCTATTTATATCTCCTATTTATAGCTTGAGACAGTTTTATCAAGGCCAAAATGCTAACATTCCCCAGTACCACTTACATGATGTTTTCAGTGCCCTGACTCGTAATCCTGTAAAAGTGAATCTTAGTTTTTAGGCATAGAACTGTATTTTGTGTTAGCTTTACTCAGTTTGAATTCTTTTTGAAAAACCAAGAGTAGGAAATTATTTTGCTAAGCTGAAAAATGCCAGCCTATTAACATTCTCAATGGGCTGTTGCATTGTGAATGATACCTGTCCTTTTTCTATTGGGCATGAAGAGAGGGCCATTTGAGTAGTTTGTAACTTCATGTTTAGTTAAATTACTGGTAATAATGTTAAATAATTTGATAAGAGGCATAGAGGGTAACATTTTTACAGCAGAACTGGTACCTGCTATTTTTTGAGGACTTAAGTGCCTACTGGAACGATGAGCTTAAAAGCAAAAGAGCAGAGAGTTTATTTTAATAGTGTATTTGCTGTATAGTTTTCATTTAGTCTGGTCCTTTACAATGAATCACTATTGCATTATTGGCATAATTAAATCATGAAGTTAAAATATTCCTCTTTTTCAGTCTAAATTATTTAGAAACCAATGCCAAAAAAACCCTCTACTCCATGTTTTGACACCTGTTCTATAAAGCACTTTTCTCTGTGTCACATCAAATCTCTCACACTTGATTTGTCTTGTACCTGACGGGGTTTTCACTTGTTAAAAACTCTGACCTCCTCAGATATTTGATGTTGGGGAAAGTCTGATGGTACCTGATGAGTTCACAGCAGAAGAGAAGAAAACAGGAATGTGGTGGCGACACCTAGTGGCAGGAGGAGGAGCTGGTGCTGTGTCTCGAACATGCACAGCTCCACTGGACAGGCTCAAAGTACTCATGCAGGTGAAATACAACACTGAACTGATTAAATAGAGAGTATTTTGTCATTTTTGTCTTAGGGAAATGCATTAAGAAAAGTAAATTACTGATGGTGGGAACACACTGTTAAACTGTCTTGGTCTCCATCTCTCCAGGTTCATGCCTCTAAGAACAACAGCATGCGTATTGCTGGAGGCTTTGCCCAGATGATCAGAGAAGGCGGTGTGAGGTCACTGTGGCGAGGCAACGGAATCAATGTCATCAAAATTGCCCCTGAGTCTGCTATTAAGTTCATGGCCTACGAACAGGTATACAGTAATACAGCTCCAATAACACAGATTTTGTGGTCATTTTGTGTTCTTCCATAACAAAGAAAGATGACCTGTCTGTCAGATTAAACGACTAATTGGAAGCAACCAGGTGACGTTGGGCATCGCGGAGAGACTGGTGGCAGGCTCTCTGGCTGGAGCGATTGCTCAGAGCAGCATCTACCCCATGGAGGTGAGAGACTATGGGACACAGACTGAATCAAAATTATTTTTATGTAAAAACCTCAATTAACAAAAGACTCTCAGTAGTCATTGTATTAATTTTTCACAAGTACTGTGCAAGTCATGGCTTATTATGTTTTTATGCAGAATTATCAGAAGTGAATTCTTTTTGTCTTGTGACTGACTGCCCGTTTTAACTTTTAGCCTTGAACCCATCATGTGAAACTGTACTGTGACCTCTAATCTGGAGGAAAACAGACCTTCACATACAGACTCACAGACCTTCAGTTATGCACAAAGTGTGAGCAAGTCATTTATGTAAATGAGGTTCATAACACGCAACTTATTTTACTGTAAAAGGTAATGCACGGCATATGTATGTTAGTCTGTGTGTTTTTGATCAATTCTGAAAGATCTGAACTCTTGGACAACAAAGTAGACTTTTTATTTCATATGTCTGGGGACCTCACATCAATTCCTTTTCTCTTAGGTCCTAAAGACACGGTTAGCTTTGAGGAAGACCGGCCAATACTCAGGCATCTTGGATTGTGCCAAACATATCTTCCGCAAGGAGGGTGTAGCTGCTTTTTATAAGGGCTATGTCCCCAACATGCTGGGTATCATTCCTTACGCTGGCATTGACCTGGCTGTCTATGAGGTGTGTGGTTGTTGTTGAGAGATAACTTTGTGTTTTGTTTGTTGGTTTTTAGTTCAGCCTGACTTCCATGCTCTCCTTTCCTCTGTCAGACTCTGAAGAATTCTTGGCTGCAGCGCTTTGCCACAGACAGTGCTGATCCTGGAGTGTTTGTGCTCTTAGCTTGTGGAACTACTTCCAGCACATGTGGCCAGCTAGCCAGCTACCCACTTGCCTTGGTCAGGACTCGAATGCAGGCACAAGGTCAGTAACAGCAGAACTGCACTGGCCTCTATAGCTGCTGTCTAAGAGATGGATATGAAAACATCATTATGAGCTTCAGATTATGATCATAATTTAATACTTTATTTAATTTATCAAATTATCACAACTGCACCACTGTCTCAAATAGCTTGTTTCAAACTGATAAAAGCCATCTTTTCATGCAGAGGTGTGAGTTCATGAGATATGATCATTGAACAACAAAGTCTCCAAACTGCAGTGAGGCCACTTGTGTGTTCCTCTTGTGAGCAAGTTTTGTTCACAGAAATTCACCACCTGTAAGCAAGTTAATCCTTAGAGTTTAATCTCAAGCAAGTGAATTTAGTGTTTTTGAGCTTCTAAATCTGTAGATTTTCTCAGAATTTGTCTGCTAACCTTTTGTTGCTCACTACCTCAAGGACCTTTTAGGCACAGTATGACAACTGCACCACGGCACCACTGCTGCCTCTGGCGCTTAGTTAACAAGCAAGTAGCTTTGTTTTTGCTATAGTGTTTGATGAGCCAGTTCTCCCTCTGTTTCCCTCAGCTACCCTGGAAGGAGGCCCTCAGATGAACATGACAGGCCTGTTCAGACACATCATTAGGACTGAGGGGGCCATGGGACTCTACCGAGGACTGGCCCCCAACTTCATGAAGGTCATTCCATCTGTCAGCATCAGCTACGTAGTGTACGAGTACCTGAAGATCACACTGGGGGTCCAGTCAAAGTGAGGAGAAAGAGAGAGCGGCGATGAAGACAAAGCCAAAGGGTAATTTTATTTCGTTTTTGCTGAGCTGAAGATTGACTTTGTTTAGCTCTAAGAAACAAGCAGCTCATATTCAAAATGTTTAAATAACACAATCAAGTTCCAGGATATAACGGAGTAATGTGAGATAATGAAGAGGAGTGTGATGTTGAAAGCAGATGGAGATGGATGGCTGGTGGAGACTCTGGAAAGCTTGACTGAAGCAATGTCTTTGTGGCTTTTATTTAAATCTTATAACAATCCATTAGTGTTTCAACAGCTGTATCTTAGTTTGGGGAGACAAGAGTTGATTTCATTGAAGAGGCTTACTGGTGGACCAGTTAAATGTGGCTGCTTGTTTTTTGGCACTGATATATGTCAAGACTGGTGCTTCTGTAAAGGGAGAATCTTTGTCTCAAAAGGCTTTGCTACGGCAAAAATTACAAAGCAATTGCTGTGTCTCCCTACTGAAGGATTGAAACACAACTAATCTTTAAAGTACTGTACCAACTGTGTACAAAACTGACATGAATATTACATCTACAGGTATGTAATATGCTCCTTTGGGTTGACTGAATCCAAACTCAAGGCAATCAATGATATAACAAGACCTCCTCCTTAAAAAATATGATTTTTGAAAATATATTCAGCAGCTCAACACTTCAAGAGCTTGTCTTAATATCCACAACTTAACTGTGGATTTAAAAAACATATTCCAGTGTTTTTCTTTGATCTTTGGTAGTCATTTTCATAACTCCATGGCCGACATGTCTTTCACCCTAATCTGTCCAGATGTTCAAACTTTCTGTAATGAAGGCTCTATTGCCTCCTCAGACCTGTATGCAAGTTTCCCTTTAACCACCTAAACACACTAATGCTTCCAAAAGGATAAATCCTGTAGTTTTACTCACCCATTTCGTCATGCGCTACTCTTATGCTCTTAACCCCACCTTTGTTAAGGATCAATGGACTGCATAATTGTTATGTTGTTTGTTCCGTCCAACACTTTGGTACTGTCAGGTATAAGGAACTTTGATGAAGTATGGAGAAGAGGGTAAAAGTGTTTAAATTATGTTTGCGTGTGCAATTTAGGTTTTTTTTTTTTTTTTAATGTAAAGTTGAAGATTACGTACACTCTGAGCTGTCAAAAACTCTGTCAGACTGCACTTTGATGCTCGATTCAAATGTGCAAAGCACTGACAGTCTTTCAAATAGCTGAACACATGACTACTACAGGATAATGGAATACTGAATTCATTTTGTTTCCTAGGATTCACTTAAGTTGGTTTTCTCTAATACTGCTCAATCATTTTAATTACAAAGCATTCCTATCTTAAGTTTGATTACGTTTGCTACTGATCATATCAGACCAATGAAGGGTGTAGCAGCAAAACCCCCGATTGTGCTAAACCGAGCAATAGTGTGTTGCTGTTGCCATTTTATTTTGTTTGTTTTGTTTGTTTGTTTTTAGGAATGTTACTTTTCCTTTTTCAATGAGAGTGTTATTCCTTTTTTTAAAAGTTAATCTTGCTTTAATATTGGCAGACCCACTTGGCTTATTACTATTTTGATCTGAAGACCATAGGCTTATTGCAGAGGACTGTTGGTCTGTCATCCAGTATTTACTTATAAACTGAGTGACAGCAACAGTGAGAGGGCAATAACAAGAAACATTTGCAAATGTATGCTGTGTGGCTACCTTTGGAGCAGGGGTACATGGACATTTCTGACAAATAAGTATAAGAAGGAGAAGTAACTGATTAAAGAAATCAGCATGCATGTCCCACAGAGCTTTTTGCCTGCTATTAGATGCCATGTACGCCCACACAGAAGCCCTTTGAATACATATCCGTTGTTCCTTTACTCCTGTGTTAAATGTTTAGCTTTTATTTTTCAACTTCCCTCTGCACAGGTTAGGTAACATGAGACATAGGGTTAAAAACATCATTATTCAAAAGGAAGACTCTCCAGCCAAGGATCCACATGTTCAGTTGTTGTTGATATTTTTTCAAAAGATGTCGATAGCTAAGATATTACTGAAGAATATTTAACTGACTTGTAGGATAAAAAGATTCTTTTCCTGATAATGTAAATAAATACTTGTCAAGTGGCAGGATATCCAACCAGGGGCAGTGCTCTTAACCTGACTGTTGCCAGTGTCAAATAATCACAGATTTACATGCGTGCCTTGCTTGTCAAGCCTCTATTATGTAAATGTACCTAAACACTACAGGTTGAGTCTGTGGAACATAGAATGCACTTTAAGGTACTCTGCTTTAATTGCTGCTTTTTTTAATTTATTACTGTATTCATTTATTTATTTTTACAAAAAAGGATTAATGACTGAATATGTAATCTACAATCATTGCTGAATTCATAATTAGCAGCTAATTTTTTGGTTTAAGAGAAATCTGTGGTCTTGATGGAAAAATGGAGACTCCTGCTTTGAGTAATAGAAGAAGCCACTGTGGTGTAAAATTCATAGTTTCAAAGAAATGGAACCCTAAAGTGTTCAATACAAAAAATAATCATATGAATACTTTGCATGTAAAAAAGTTTAGAAAATGAACCAACATTTTGGGAATAATTAAAGAAAATACTCAACTCATCATACTGCAAAGTGTTGTCATCATTCATTTTGTTTGACATCAATTTTATTTTATTACAGACATTTTTCTTTCATAATGCACCTTTTCATAAGTCCGTCCTCATTCCAAAGTGGCGTTTTACCAATAACACTTTTATTTCATATTAAGTTTTATTGCATTATGTCACTTAACAATTAAAAAGCAAATTTGAGTCAACACATGTAGGTTGCACCTGTAAATACAGTTTACAGATGCAGTGGCTGAACCTCTGGCTTTAGCTTAAAACAGCTACTAGTGCTACCTGCCCAGCTGGACCAGATAAAGAGATTTGTTTTCT
Organism: Acanthurus lineatus; assembly: GCA_029814665.1. NCBI lineage: Eukaryota > Metazoa > Chordata > Actinopteri > Acanthuriformes > Acanthuridae > Acanthurus > Acanthurus lineatus. The sequence continues at coordinate 1,301,355 of JAPZDV010000011.1, read as the reverse complement.
CGGTGCAAAGAACCAGTGTTAGCTGGCTCAATTGGATAGAGTAACCACAGAGAAAGAGTTTTATAATATTCTAAAGGAACATCTTTAGTGTCAAAATATCTCAGAAGTAACTGTAAAGAAATAACTTTTACTGATATGTAAATTTCTAAAAAAATAAATAAGACAGCATAAAATCACCACATTTTTCTTCATTTATTTATTAATGTATTCATATAACTATTTTTTAATTGTTTATTTTTGTTGAATACTTTGGAGGCACATAAAATAACACTATTTTATCTGTTCGCTGCAGTTTCTTGTGGTGATAAAAAAGGAAGCCCAAATACTTTATTTCAGCTGCAAAAACTGCTCAGGCAAAAGCAAAGCTGACTGTCATGAAGAATAAACACAATGGGCAGTGAGAAATACAATCTTAACAGGGTTTCATCATATTGTATCAAGTACATGTGGAAGGTGCTGTAGTAAAAATGAAGATGTATTTATTAAAAGAGCAGCTTCTCTGGTGTGTGGCTCAACCTGCTGTACAGTCTGTCAACATCTCTGGTATAACTGCAGCCTCACATGTTGGACTTTCTGCCTGTGACCCCCAGAATGCCATGCTGCCTTTGTCAGCTGCCTTTTGAATGCACCATGTCAGCTTTTAAAATCACGCTGTGTCTTTATAGGAGAAATCATGGGCTTGCATTTGTGCATTTGTTGATCTTCATTCACAGATTTTGAAACAAATGTGTCAGTCTGTCCCTCTTTGCCCCTCTTACTTTCTGGTTCAAAAAGTGTATCTGACCTCTTGCATACACAGGTGACAGAATGCTGCGTGGAAATGTTTTACATATTTTGGACAGTGAAAAGTAATGCTTCAATGTCTAAAAAGTAGCTCTTACTGTATGTTGTACTGATCAACAGCCAGTTTGGCAAATCTTGTGAACCTTGAAATGTAAAAGAAATGCTACTCTATCCAAATTGTAATGTATATTGGTAAACAGTGGCATAGTTTACAAGGGGTATGAAATATATATATTTCTATTTTATTTTGTTATGTTAGCTGTAAGTGACTGAATGCCAGAATAAGTATGTGAGATATTAGTTGTTTGTTTGCAGATGCATCCATTGAAAGAATGTTATGGTGAAAACATTATTTATGCTTGTATATCTCAGCTGTTAAATAAATTAGTTCAGCAGTGTCTTGGCTCATTTGTTATCAGTTTGCACCACATGACAAATGTGTGTTCTTTGTGCTATTGTAATTAAAGACAAACATTTATAATGATCCTCTATAACAGTGTTTTTCAACCGGTGTGCCGTGTCGCGGCACCGGTTGAAAAACACTGCTCTTTAAAGGTAGCTCTGTTTTTTTTTTTCTTTTTTGGGCTCATGTCTACAACCTTTAAAGACCTCAAAATAATACTGATCACCTGGACAGATATTAACCTGAGACCACTACGACCAAATGTCTCATTAAGTTTCATTGGTGGATGGATAGTGAATGATGATGAAAAGGACTTATAGGTCTGGTGTGTAGGATTTAGGAGGATCTATTTGCAAAACATGGAAGAAATGGGATAGAATATTAGTTAGCACTTGTAACAGTAGTTAATTAGATCACTGAAAATACATAAAGTATAAAATTTTTAGTCAGATGCAATTTGCACTGCTGTATGCCACTGAATCCTGCACATTGTACCCTTAAAGCAACATGATGTGGTTTTTGCACCTTAAAATGATAGTTTCAATTTTTTTTTTTTTGGTTTTATTGACTTGTAACAGGGAGAGTGACACCCCTGCCATTGACACAGTATGCCTAGCTGTCCTGGTATAGGACTATGTAACTTGAGGTGCCCACCCGGCACCCTCTCACAGCAACAGTACCACTTTACGGGAGCATGTCACACACCAAAATCCGCACCTCTCACCTAGCTATAAGAAGCTAACCAGCTCACCAGTCTTGGTATGTTCTTAATGGCAGAGGTGCTGAAGAGACCAAAGAAGAAATTGTTGGAGGAGGAGAAAAAGAAAAAGTAGTCAAGCAAGAGATCCGATAAGGGTTAATCTTGCACTGGCGTTTACACATTAGCAAGAGCTTTGTGAAACAGTGGGCTGCAAGTCCAATGCAGGGATGGCTACATTGCTGTTGAACTGATAAATATTATGCTCTTTGAAGCTTTGTGATTAATTTGTTGCACTTTATTGTTCAGTCAACTCGGCACATTTCAATCATACAACCAATTCAACCTCTTGAAAGAGTTTTAGTAGGCAATGTTAGCGTGTTACAACCTGATGTCAGCAGTCTTACTGTCCCCTGATGTATCCCCTACACATGCTAACATTAGCTGTCAGTTTGTTTGCTTGCTTGTATGTTTTTGTTTGTTTGTTTGTTTGTTTGTTTGATTTATTGATTTATTGATTGATTGATTGATTGATTGATTGATTGATTGATTGTTTGATTTATTGATTGATTGATTGGTTAAAACTGCAGAGTTCGTGGTAGCGTAAGGAATAATGATTAAAGACATAAAACTGTCCCAATATCAGGACTTGAACTCAGGCCTTTGGGATCCCGAGTGAGATCCAAGGGGATGTGTTCATTAAAAAAACACTGCACTTAAATGGAGACCTATCAGTTTACATTGGCTCCAATAATATAAAGAGAATCCGAACACATTTTTGAGCTTTATATTAAAGGATTATAATGATTGGGGCTCAAGCGTTACATAATGAACCTTTAATTTAAGGTTTTGTGCAGCAGAAAGTCTCAGGCCCAGAGAACAGAAAGTCTCACCTGTGTGATGAAAACTAGGTGGAAAATTTAATTTCCTCCTGTTTTTTAACCTGATCTTGTTTTCGGCTTTTCATTAATTGTGAATGTAGACTACAAAAGATGTTTTGTATATATATCTGACTCTGGTAAGTTTTTCCTCAATGAGTACCATCACAGAATTAAAGCTTTGCAAGTTTAAACCTGATACACACTGGCACTGAAACAGAACAACATGATGTGTTTACTTTCTTTTTTGTAAGTCCATGCATGCTGGGTAAACTAAAATGTGCATTCCTTCACTAGTACATCTATATTTTACAAACTTGAACACTTTGCCTGGAAGCTTAAGTGACAAAAATAACCTTGGTCATCTTAGGAATGCTTTGCCCTCAACCTTAGGCCTCAAGTTTCACTAAGGTGAAATTGTTGCTGGTATGTGCGACTTCTGTCACTGCTATGAGTAAATAATTCACATATAGATGCACATATCAGTTTCTTCCTTAGGAATATTTTTATTTGAAACTATAAATGTTTGTGTCTCTTAATCTGATTTAAACCAAACATCAAGACAGGCTGTAATTACAAACTGCTCCAGGTTCAGGACTGAGGAGTATTCAAAGAATGTCCTGTCAATGAGAGCCGATGAAATGTAGAATCACAAGTTGGACTTGTAAAAAAGCAGATAAACCCCTTCCCACCAGCCACCACACCCATGCTGATGAAGAGATTCTATAGAGGAGTAGGGGGATAACCTGTCAGCTGCATTCCTCCCTTTCAACTGGCCCTCCTGGCCCATCCCACTTTGCTGCGTTTGCTAGGTATAAAACCAAGGAGACCAGAGTGATGCTTTCAACTGCAGATCGACTCCAGTAATCCTACCTGGTCGAAATCCAGAGGTCCCAGCATGTCTCTCAGCACCAGATCCTACAGTCAGAAGACCATGAGTGTCTATGGTGGAGCAGGTGGACTCGGCACCCGCATCTCCTCATCCAGCTACACACCATCCTCCAGAGGCTTCAACCTGTCTGATGGCCTGGACCTCCACGTTGGAGCCAACGAGAAGGCCACCATGCAGAACCTGAATGATCGCCTGGCCTCCTACCTGGAGAAGGTGCGCACCCTGGAGAAGGAGAATGAACGCCTGGACAAGCAGATCAGAGACTGGTACCAGAGCAGGACTGTCATCTCCCACGACTACACTCACTATTTCGCCATCATTGATGACTTAAAGGACAAGGTGAGAGGATGTGTGTGTGTGTGTGTGTGTGTGTGTGTGTGTGTGTGTGTTTTTCGGTGTTTCCTGTGAACTTCCTGTTTTTTCATTTTGAGTGTTTGGGGAGGGCTGAGTATCTGATGACATGTCCTGCATGTGGGGCAATGACAGTAAACAGTGAGTAAGAGAACAAGGAAACAAGATATCTTATCAGGAAGCACATATCAAAAAAGAGGGGACAGTAAGGAGATAACAATCATGACACAGCAGATTCGCCACAACTGTGCACCACATCTAGGTGTCTATGTTACAGTGATGTTTATCAGCAGCTGATATTATGAGCCAGTGTTTTTCAGCGCATCAGTTTCCCCACACAATGTACATTCAGTTTCTTTTCATTTAAGCTTAAGAAATGTTCTACATATAATCTTTTTTATGTATAAGTTCATATTGAGCTTGTGTCATTTGTGATAGTATCCCCCAAATCTTAAGGCACTATAATTTAAAAGAATCCTTTGAAAATTGTGTACAAACTGAATATCAACCAACATATGACTCCCCCTATTAACTCTTTTGTTTAATTGTCAAGCATCCATCATATCTGTCTCAAACATCCCATGTTGATGTATTTGGGGATCCCATGCTGCACTCTTGAGTGCACCAATCTATATGAAACATGAGCATGGCTGAACTTTTCCTGACTTGCTCGTTTTTTCCCTCCTCAGATTCGTATCGCCTCCAGGCTCAACGCCAAAACAGTCCTGGACATTGACAACGCAAAACTGGCTGCTGATGATTTCAAAATGAAGTGAGTGAATTCTCTGCATGCTTGTGGCCCTGATCCTCTCTGCCCTGCCCCATCAGAGAAACCTCACACGCACAACTCACAACTTCTAATCTTAGCATTCCACTAAAACCTCACGAACCTGTTCATCCCCTCAGGTATGAGAACGAGCTGGCCATGAGGATGGCTGTGGAGGCAGATATTGCTGGACTGAAGAGGGTGCTGGATGAGATGAACCTGGCCAGAATGGACCTGGAGAGTCAGTACGAGAGCCTGAAGGATGAGCTCATCATGCTCAAGAGGAACCATGAAGAGGTGAGTGCGTAGATATGTTAGACATTAAGTCTCATTTAGCACTTGTTTGAACCAATCCAAGGTTTGTTCACAAGCAGCAAAACTGATGACTTTACATCTATCAGCGATGCAAACAAACACCCAGCCTGTGTATGCACATAACCAGAAAGTATGTTACTAATCAAACACTGCAGCAGGGAGCTGAAAACAGCTATTTGTTGAAGGATAAAGTTGTCATCATCCATCACAGCCATTAACTGTGGCCTAGGCTGGTCAGACTGTGAGCACATGAACTCTGCTTCACCTCTGATGACGCTGAGGAAATTCTGCGTTAGTGTAATCTTTTCATAAACAGGTCTGCTGCCTCCTGCCTGTTCCCAGTGCTGCCCCTCGTCTTCCTGCACACTTCCTCGTATTCTTTTCTTCCTCCATTTGCTTATCACTACTATTTGTTTCACACACATGCTCAGAAACACTGAACACCAGCACACACGCATGTAGTTTACGAAGAGGCATGCATGCACTGCAGTGCAAAGAGAATATGTTGGACTTTTTTTTTCGTAATAATCAAACAGTAATATTAAGTTATGCCAGTGGCCAACTGTGATGCTCTCCTTTGACCCCTGCAGGAGCTGGCCCTGCTGAGGAGTCAGATGGGTGGCCAGGTCAATGTGTCCGTGGATGCTTGTCCCTCAACAGACCTGAACCAGGTTATGTCAGAAATCAGGGAGCACTACGAGGGCGTTATTGGCAAGAACCGCAGGGACCTGGAGGCGTGGTACCAGAACAAGGTTAGAAGTTAGAGCCACGCTTAATCATTCAGTGATATTTCAGTGATTAATGTTGGGTAAAACAATCAGTGTTGATTTTCTGATCTGGCCAGATTGCAGCGGTGGAGCAGGACGTCATCACACATTCAGAGTGTCTGGTGACAAGCCGCACAGAAATCAAAGACCTGAAGAGCACCCTCCAGAGGCTTCAGATTGATCTGCAGTCTCATTTGAGCATGGTATGATTGATAATCTGCTTGATTTGACCCTATGATGCTAGTGTACCTATTAACTACAATATCGATGTTAAAGAAATAGCTTTAAATGTATGCCTATTCAATTTTTTGACTGAGTTAGATGAAAAGATGGATAGCCCTGACTACTGTCAATTACATGTGAAGCCACAGCGGCCAGTTATCTTAGCAATAACTGCTACAACTTGGCAGTTATTGGTCTTCTTATCCCAGCAAGAATCTTAACCATTCCTACTTAGCAAAAAAAATAGAAATAAAGGTTATACTAAAGAAAGCAGAACAACATGTTTACACTGACTGACAGCCGTTTTAAGCTGAAGAAGCAGCATCTTCTGAATTCTACACACCAACTGCCCAATCACCTACAACTTCTTCCTTTGGCCACAACAGAAAGCATCTTTGGAAGGAACTCTAGCAGAGACTCAGGCCCGCTATGCTGCACAGCTTGCAAACCTCCAGAGTATGGTCACGAGCCTGGAGGCTCAGCTGTCCCAGCTCCACGCCAACATCACCAGCAACAAGCAGGAGTATGACATGCTGCTGGACCTCAAGACCCGGCTGGAGCTGGAGATCGCAGAGTACAGGAGGTTGCTGGATGGAGAGGATGACAGGTGAGACCTGATGAGGAGAGAGAAGCACATACTGGATGGAGTGATCAGAGATTGTAGAGAATAACCTTTTAAATTGACAGTTAAAAATATGTAATGATCTGTAGATTATTTTACCACTAATGTTTTCTTTTTCTCCTTTTCTCTCTGTTACCAGTTCAAAACAAGGTAAGCAATATTTCATATGAATATAATTCTCATTTAATCAGGAAGTAATGCATGGATTTTAACTTGATTTAAAAAAATGAAAAATGATTTGCTCACAACAGTTGTTTCATTTCTTTCTCAGTGGTCACAAAGGTCATCACAGTAGTGGAGACAGTTGTGGATGGAAAGGTGGTCGAGAGCAGCAAGACTGTTGATGTGGACGTGGATCAGATTGAGTGATAAATTGGAAGAATTAGCAGAGATCAATAAAGGTCAAGCAGTTGAAATCAATCCTCTTGTGTGCTGTAATTTACTCTTGAACATATATTACACATTTCTATTACAATCCCTCACCTATAATTAATTAATATTTTTTTAGACTTAAATTAGCTAAGGTTGCCAATACCTTGAGCCTTGTCAGTCATGTATTTTTAAAACTGCATTGTCAAAGTTTATCTATTAACACATATCAAAAAATATGAAAAAGCGGTGTCTCACAGTGGAAAACTTGCTTCTAGCTGGTAAAAAAAAACATGAAGACCCAAACATTTTGTCACAGTTGGTGGAGACACCAGAGCTAAAATGCTAATCAGTTGTGACTGGTGACAACGTGCCTGTACTGGAATCATGGAGATGCCCATTTTCTGATGGATGCAAGAGCATTGTTAACTAATTTCTCTGCCAAACAAATACTATATTAAAAACTGTACCAGCTAGTTTTCAAGTTCTTATTGGTATTGGTATTATTGGTATTGTTACTAGTATTATTAATAGTATCATCATTAAAACACTTCCATAGTTTACATATAGTTTAACATATAGATTTATCTTAGCTTTTGGCCTTGCTGTCTCTCCCCTTTCTATCTATCTCTTTCCCTTCCCCCTCTTGCCCCCCTCCCTTCTCTCTCTCAACGCAACCGGTGCCGTCAGATCCCACCCACCTCTGAGTCTGGATC